>CM032061.1:27420180-27727251 GCA_018831715.1 Matsumurasca onukii
GTTGATAAGCTCATATATGCTTTTAACTAAGTTAAGTGTAAAAGTGATTTAAAGTCAAAACTTCGACACTTTTGTATGTGTTTTATTCTATTAAAAGCCTGAATGGTATTTTGTAAATGACGACAATTGTGTATTTTACAGATTTTACAGTTTGTGAGTCTTAATCGATTTACGGCTAAGGCTCAATATGCCATCTGGAGGCAGTCGCCTGGACAAACATGATGGACTGGATAGAAAGACACGTTTTGTGTGACTAAAGTGTTTGAAGTTCACACTTGGTATCATCTTGCACTTTAATATAACAATCAAGTGACGTTAAATCACACACACAAATTACGTCAGAACCCTCTCGATCACAATGACGTCAAACACACCGGAGTGGTTTGTAGGTGTATTTTAGCAAAGAATGTAGATACACAATAAGTAGATAGCGCATATATTGTGCTGAATGGCTGAGGGAGAAAAATCATCATAGTTGCGGGAGCCCAAACACAAACAGTTCTGCGAGGGAATTCTCTTGAGAGTCTCGAGTAGAGCGGCTGACACACGTGCATAATTGTTGTTCGTTGTGAATTCGGCACGATTTGGTCACATTTAAGTCATTGACATCGGACAAAGCCAAGATTGTAAAGCCGAAAGAGGAGAAAGACGGCTAGTCAGTGCAGCGCTATCTGTGCTTGAACTGTCGAATTATGTTGATCTCACTCAGTGAAGCGGACGTGTGTTTGAATCAGGTATTATTCTGAAACTGCAGGAATCTTGTTTGTGGCATAACTCTATTTTAAAGTAATGTTACCAGAAAGGTTAGCACACAGTGTCTTGTATTGGCACCTAAGAATAAAGTTCAATATAACTCTATTTACGATTTTGATTATTTAAAGACCCTAAAACCTTGCAATACTGCTTTTGACTAGATATAAAACTATAAATTATGAATAAGCTGTTCATAAATAGAGTTTAATATATGAAAATGCATTTTATGAATGACAGAGAATTTGCAGAACATAGCAAAATTGGTATTTAAATAGTTATTGTTCAGTGGAGGTTTCTAAAAGTTTATTATTATAGCCAGATTACCTTTCCATTAAGTAGGGATGACACATTTCATAAAGTTAACATTTATTTTTGCTGTCGTGTTTGAAAAATATCATGAAGTTCGATTCCAAATCAAGTCGACTTATTCTCAAAACTATAAAGTTACCAAATTACGTAACAGTTTTATAAATACTTTATAAAACAAATAATATCTTTCGCTTCTAGGGTCTTTACAAAACCCCGTTTTAAGACACAAAGTTGATTTTTTTCTTGTCCATGCCAATGGCATTTTTTAATTTGTTCGTAATTTAGGTTTTGTGGGAAAGCGGTCCAAACTCTTGTGCCTGCGCTGGGAATCGAACCCGCACCTTGTGCTTAGCAAGCCGTGACTCTACCCACTGAGCCACGGACGCAGGCAAGTTGTAGTCAGTTGTAGTTTTGCATAGAACAATTATAGATTATTGCCATTGTTGTCTTCAAGTTTGTCCAAGAAGTAACGTTTTGTCTTGAATTTAAACTCAAACCATTTACTCCAGTTTGCAGAGTTAGACTCAATTATCTCCACACACAATCTCCACTTTAGTAACTAAGTTTACAAAGTGAAGACACAAACAGTCAAGATCATTTTCCCACTTGAATAAGGGGTGAAACTATGATGTATGTAATGACATTTATGCTGTGTTTTTCTTGAACAATTCATTCAAAAACATACTTCATTGTAACAATATTTTAGATTTAAAGAAAGTTTTACTATGAATATATCATTTCCATTTCTCCTCTTTACAATAAAAAAAATATGATTTTAAAATATCTCAAAAACATTTTGATTTATCCTATTTTAAAAACCGTAGGTTTGACTGCCGGACCCTGTACATTTCATATTGTAGTAGTGGAGATAACCTTAGTCCAAAATGTAACAGTCATTGCTGCATTGAACCATCATATATAATTTATATAAAACATTTATAATTTATTTGTTTGATAAAAAAAAATAATTAAAAAAAAATATATAAAAAACACTTAATTGTAAACTAGCGCAAAGATAAAAATGTACGCATAATTATTATGGACTTGAAAAAACATACCGGTTGTATATAACAAATAGAGACTTATAAATAAAACTTGCAACGGCAATATAATATCAAACTAATCATAAACAAATAATAACGATGTAAATATATTAGATCTTAATTCGTATACATGCTTAATAGCTAATTTATTACTAAATATGCTATTTAGTATTTATACGAATTAAGATCTATAATAAGTCAATTGACACAGTATTTAAATTCTGTTTCATCCTGGGCCGGATGGTGTAGTGGTGAGCATAACCGCCAGGCAAGGGAGACCCGGGTTCAAATCCCGGTTTGGTCCAAATATTATTATATCGGTCTTCAAGTTTATTTAGTAATGATGTAAATATATTAATATATTGTTACAAGCTGCAAAGATAAATTGCAACGCTTGTAACAATAAATAAATAAAAGTACAAGGTTCCTCTTAGAAATTGTATTAAGATTAAAAGGGTCACACTTTGTTATTTATATGGTTTAAACAATTTTGGACATCTTTGACGAAAACGACATTTGATTAGGATTTAGTCATTCATGTTAGATAGTTGCTTTACCATATTATGCTAAACGTTTACTACAGTGCTTTTTCAGCGAGATGACACAATTTAATCAACGAAGTTCCTGAGTCAGAAGGTTCTTTGGCCTATCTCCAAAGATAGTTGTACTAATCCATTAATTTGATCTTCTACTATTTTAGACTGACTCACTTTTCAGGGATTCTATACTTAGATGTAATATATTTTGAAGTTAGTTTCAGAAATAAACCTGATAATTATCAAACCGAATACAACGTTGAAAAGACAATGTTTCGAGTGATAAAAACAAAAGTGATGATTGAAAGAACAGAGTACTAGGTCATGAACGGGTTTTAACTTACCGGGGGAAAATGTTAAAATGGTTGATCGATTATTGCGTCTCATTAAAACAGCGCGTTTAAGATGTTGAATAAGTATTTAGACTCGAAGTGTTTATTGATGTAACAATCGTTGCTATGACAATTTGTAGTATAAGTGTAAACTGATCATCAAAATGTTTTTACCAAAGATAATGTTATGGAAGGTAGATTGCGCATAGATGTCACATGGCTGAGGTAGGAAAATCAATACGTTTATTAGCACAGATAGCACTGCGAGCGCTACCATCTCTTGCCACATTTTTCCCTCCTCGGCTCGACATGTCGAGTTTGTCCGATGTCGTTTACTTAAATGTGACAAAGTCGTGCGATTTTCGAGACCAAACAAATTTGCGCGTTCGTCAGTGGCTCTACTTGAGACTCCTAAAATAATTCCGTCGCAGCGCTATCTGTGCTTTGCTGCCGAACTATGTTGATTTTCCTGCCTCAGCCATGTGGTATCTATGCGCAATCTACCTACCATAACATGATTTTTGGTAAAATCTTCCGACCGTTCTAATGACAAAGAGACAATCATTCTATATATTCAACGATCGCTCATAATCATAAACTTAGAAAAGATAAACATGTAAATGTATATTACAATGGTTAAGTGCTTTTATGAAAGAAATTAAAATCATAATGTTTTAATTCTTCTTTATCAATTCAGATTGGGAGGAAATTTATGAATCAGCGTAGATAGTAACAAAAGTTGTAACCATTTGATCCTTTTTGTTAAGTATAACATCTAGAGGCAGCCACACGGACGAACATGAAGGACCGGATAGAAAGGCACGTTTCATGTGACTTAAATAATGGAAAAGAAAGAAAAAATATTTAATACATGGCATCTTGTATGATGGATAAAAATATAAACAAAAAACACATGAAAAGAACAAAACAAACAACAAATAGACCCAGGAAAATAACGCTAATTCTAACATATTTCTTTCCATCATGTATTGGTGCGTTCGGTAGAATTCTTCAGAGAAACTTGTAAATTTTGATCCGGAAAATTTACGACACTTCTTGTTTCAAGTTATCTGGAAGTTTATTATACAATTTAGACGATGTATAGTTTATATTTTAGTATAAAAATTGTGAATTGGTATTTTAATATTGTTTTTGTTCTTTAATAATACAGTAATTATTAATAATTTTGTTAATTGAAGAAATATCCAAACGTTGGTTTTAAATGGATTAGACACTGAAAATGTATACACAGAGTAGAAAATACAAAAGCAATTTTTACTAACAACCATATTAAAAAGTTTAAAACAACATGTTACAATAATGGTAGTGATTACTTAGCTTCGTGAAGTAGCTCTTAATCTTTAGTTGAAAGTTGAAAGCATTTACTGCAGTTTCCAGAGTTCAACTCAATTATGTACGATGTTTACACACAATCACTGCTTTGTAACCAAGTTTACAAGTCGAGGCCAAACATCTTTAGTTTAAATAATCTTACCCTCTAGAACATAAGACAAGACAATGTAATAATCTCTGTTGTATAATACACTTATTTAAGCTTTATATAGTTTGATTACCTAATAAGTATATAAATCAGGTTTGTTTTGCAATAAAATATGTATAACGTAAAAAATTACTGTGTTTATTTTCCCTTTAATGTTTAAAAGGTGATGAGTCAAATTAAAGTAGTTGAATCATATAATATTTATTAAAAAAGCTTTCAGCCAGTTTGGGAGGGAAGCAGCCCTCTAATCGGACCCTAGGGTTGAGTCCTTCATCCCATGTATCAATCGCTGGTTTGACGTGATTTTCTTCAGTACAAACTGAAGTAAATGTACTGAGTATAGCTGTGAGTACAGCTCTTCTAGGTAGACAATTAGACCGCTGCACTTAAGACACAAATCTGCTACACGGGAGTGGAAAGAATCGCCTGGATCACGGTAACGCTTCGTCCTTGGCCCGAGGCCTTTGCTTATGGTATTAATGCAGATCATAGGCCGTTTGTTTTCCCATGGCATGCTCGAAGGATCAATTAGTGATTGGCTCGCTCGCGGTAGCGTTTTGCCGAACGGGTATGGGGCATCAGGGTGACGATTTGGCTTATGGCTCGTTGATTACGAGCCCTCGGTCTTTTCTAATAACAGGAGTAGTTCCAATCTGAAATGTAGTTTCGGTGCTTGGTCAAGCTAAAAGGACTAGGTGGTTCGTCCACTCGCATTGACGCTCGTTGTTGCTGGCCTTCATTTGCTTATTGCCAGCTCACAAGATCATGTTTAGTTAGGTTTCGGCCCGTATCCTTATGACTTATGAGTAGTTTGCTCTTCCTTTAGCAAGTTTGCTATATTATGAGCCGTTTACATTGCTCATAGTAACGCGTCGTCCTTTAGGCAAATTAGTAGAGATTTATTTTGCTGTCACTTTTGTGTTTTCTAACTTTGCCTTTCCTTTAACTTAAAAGTTTTTAAAATATGTCGATGAGCTATTTTCTGAACTATTTATGAGTTTTTTTTGTAATGGTTATGTACATAATTTATTAATGTTGAAATTAACACAAATGCAGTTCAGATTTACGAGGTGTTCACGCTTACCCAAGTGTCTGATTGTTTTGAAATTTTCTCCAGAAATATACTTTTTTAAACGTATCAGGGTACAATTTGAGGTTATGTTCTGGACAGAACGGTACCATTATCATATCATATACATCCATCACATCGAAATGAAAACATCATCAGCTTAAAATTGGGAAAACCCCGTGTTTGCGTAAAATGTATCGTTTTTAACAGTTCATAAAACATTTTATGGAAACCACGTTGTAGAAAATTCAATTTTAATTAGCCTTGTACCTTAACTATTTTATAACCTTCCAAAGCGAGACCTATACCACTAAGCACGCATGGAGTACACGTTTCAGCATGACATTTGGACATTTTATACTTGTTTACAGAATCTATAAAAGTTTTAAAGCTATAAAATACGTTTTTTGTTGAGAACATAGCTATTCACAGAATCTTATCATAACCAGGTTTATGATATTGAAAATAAAGTTTCTATGGCTATAAACTAATAATATGAAATGCAAAAATTACGTGTTTTTAGCGAGAAGGAGACCATAGCTCGGTAAATATGTGTGTAATCATAACAAATATATATATTTTCTGAAAGAAAATTAAATTTTACTCACATAAAGTTCCCAAATCTTTGGTCAAGTGTATATTTTGGCGTCTAGAACTCTGTAAATACAAACAAAGACATTTTTTCGAGTTTTTAGACGAAAATATCTATTTATCTCAACAACACCCAAGATTTAGAAGAACTTAAGACTACCTTGTTGCAAATTTAATTCTACATCGAAATAGTGCTATAGAAATCCATTTCCGGTTCTAAATAGTGTTTTTACCACGCAAAATACGCAACAAGTACATGGAATTTTGAGAATTTTTTGAGGTTTTTACTTTATATAGAAATATAAGTCTGATCAAAAAGATATTTAAATGGGACGACTATGGAGTAAAGATCTACCAATCAACGCAAACTGGGTGTAAAATGATGCTCGCGTTCAAAAGTAATTCGTGAACAGACATAAAAAATAATAAAATTACGTGTTTTGAGCGAGAAGGAGGTCATAGTCGGTAAATCTGAATATAATCATAATAAATATATATATATTCTTAAAGACAACCAAATTTGACTCACTTGTCCTTCAAATCTTTGTCAAGTGTATATTTTGGCGTCTAGAACTCTGTAAATACAAACAAAGACATTTTTTCGAGTATTTTTAGACGAAAATATCTATTTATCTCAACAACACCCAAGATTTAGAAGAACTTAAGACTACTACCTTGTTGAAAATTTAATTTACATCGAAATAGTGCTATAGAAATCCATTTCCGGTCGAAATAGTGTTTTACCACGCAAAACACGCAACAAGTACACGGGTTTTGAGATTTTGGGTTTTTACTTTTTTTTATATAGAAATATAAGTCCGATCAAAAGATTTTAAACACCACTATGGAGTTAAGATCTACCAATCAAAGCAAACTGTGTAAAACGGTGCCCGCGTTCAAAAGTAATTTGAACAGACATAAAAAAAAAAATCGCCCAAAGTCAACTTGTATAACCTCCTCGTTTCACTGAAGTCGGTCAAAAATGGTGTTATTTGTCTAAAGACAAACCTTCAGATAAACCTTTACTCAGAAGAAAAAAATGATTTTAGAAGGACTTGTTGGCATTGCACATTTTAACATGTTAAAGGTCTGTGAAAAGCGTTATCATTTTGTTTACAGATAAAAAACCTGAAGCTCGTTATTTTACATGGAACATCGACTTCACAGGTGGTATTTTTACCATTGAACCTCCTACAGTAACCTCGGAGTATCACACAAGTAAATGTAGAAAAGGAGAAGGAAGTGATCCGTAAAATATAGTTACTATTTATTTCTGTTGATAAGCTCATCATGTATTGGTGCGTTCGGTAGAATTCTTCAGAGAAACTTGTAAATTTTGATCCGGAAAATTTACGACACTTCTTGTTTCAAGTTATCTGGAAGTTTATTATACAATTTAGACGATGTATAGTTTATATTTTAGTATAAAAATTGTGAATTGGTATTTTAATATTGTTTTTGTTCTTTAATAATACAGTAATTATTAATAATTTTGTTAATTGAAGAAATATCCAAACGTTGGTTTTAAATGGATTAGACACTGAAAATGTATACACAGAGTAGAAAATACAAAAGCAATTTTTACTAACAACCATATTAAAAAGTTTAAAACAACATGTTACAATAATGGTAGTGATTACTTAGCTTCGTGAAGTAGCTCTTAATCTTTAGTTGAAAGTTGAAAGCATTTACTGCAGTTTCCAGAGTTCAACTCAATTATGTACGATGTTTACACACAATCACTGCTTTGTAACCAAGTTTACAAGTCGAGGCCAAACATCTTTAGTTTAAATAATCTTACCCTCTAGAACATAAGACAAGACAATGTAATAATCTCTGTTGTATAATACACTTATTTAAGCTTTATATAGTTTGATTACCTAATAAGTATATAAATCAGGTTTGTTTTGCAATAAAATATGTATAACGTAAAAAATTACTGTGTTTATTTTCCCTTTAATGTTTAAAAGGTGATGAGTCAAACTAGAGCCGACTGTTTCAGATATGGTGATTTACTAGCCCTCTGACCAACGGCTTAAGGTGACTTCCGAACCACGGGGAGTGGCCATCGTTAAACAGTTGTTAGTGCGGCTCCGGGGTTGCCCGGGCCGTTTGAATGCGAAGCTTGCACTGTACCATTGAGCAATGACCACCCCATAGCGTAGGGAGTTGTATCCACAAACTTACTCTACAAGGTCATAGTCAGTTTTGTGAAACCAAAGAAATGTTATGGTAGGCAGATAGCGCATATATGCTACACGGCTGAGACAGGCAATTTAATATAGTTGCGGCAGCCAAGCACAGATAGCGCTGCGAGCACTTCCATCTCTCACCGTCTTTCTCCCTCCTCTGCTCTACATGCTCGAGTTTGTCCGATGACTTCATGTGACCAAATGTGATTTTCGAGAAAGAATGAACTTGCGTGCGTCAATGTCTACTTAGACTCTTAAAGAATTCCTCACAGCGCTATCTGTGCTTGGCTGTCTAAATATGTTGATTTTCCTGTTTCAGCTTATTTTCTCATTAATGCACTACCATAACATTACCGTTTGTGAAACACACCAGCCACATTTGGAGTCACACCCAATGACATCACACATTACAGCTGAACCAACAAACACACCGAAGTTGCTGGCTGTCGCATTGCAAACAGTGAATGTAGTCGAGCAAACACCATGTGTGTTTGCTGCAATGCTCGGCAACAGCAAAGAGTATTTGTTTTATGTGAATTTATTTTGCTAAGGAAAATACACAGGAAGATGTGGTTTTTCTAAAATTTAAAGCTAAAAATATTAATATGAAATGGAGACGAGCTTTTTGCCCATTCTAAGATTGGAATACAGAAAACTACTTGCTTGTACAACTACTTTTACGAAGTATGTAGTACTTTTTTTATAGTAGTGACAATTGTATAAAACCAATTAACATAAACTTAATTGATTCATGTATGACTTGTCTTAAACCTTTTGCTTGAAGTTGTCGACAAAGGTAGAATTTCTAAGATAAATAAAATACTACATACCATTGTGGACGTTTTCAATAGTTTTATTTAATAAGAAAACCACGGAGTTTCAGAATTTGGAATCTGATATTGTTTATTTTGGTGGTCTTAAAAAACACTGTTTTGAGAGATTAAATTGGCATAGAATTTAAACAGTGCCGATTAGCTTTATAATGTACCTAATATAATCAAATTTCAATAATAAAATATAACTCCGCATTTAAATTAAATAAATCGTTGGGCAATTAATTTTAAAATTTTCTAGCATTACAGGAGGCTAGTTCTAGCTTCTCTGTGAAAAATGGTTCACTTTACTTTTTATAAAACATGTTGACGTCTTTATTGTCTTAATTCAGCACTATTTAATGTGAACATAACTGTATGTTTAAAGTTCATAGTGTTTGTTTGGTTCTATTTAACAAATGTGTGAAAGTGGGGCTTTGTCGAATCTTGTCCGGGGAAAGGTTTTAGATATTACATAGTATTTGTTAAATTATTGATGTTTAGCATTTTAATTTATTTCCATGTTGGTTGTAAATAATCTCAGACGCGGGTATCGAGGTCCGGGGTACAATGGGAATATGGAAGCGGAGGTCCTTCACGCCATGGCGGATCTGCTCTATACTGCCAGGACACAGTTCCCCATTCTAAGATAGCCGTCAACAGTGTGTTAGTTAGAGGGATGACAGCTCGTCCCTCCATGACTTTAACTCAGTTAGAGTCAATGTGTGACAACTTTGGTGTCACTTTTGTGGAGGCGAACTGTTGTGTTGGCAGGAGAGACCTTGCCTGGACGGAGTTCATTTTAGCCGCCGAGCAGTCTCTTCTCTCGGCGCTTGTTTGTTGACGTCATCACGTGTGTTCTGGCCACACTGGCGATGCAGCCCCTGTGAGTGGTGGTGTCGTGTCGGCCGTGTTGCCCGCCTCTGGCTTGCATCTCGGATCTGGAGACGCTGACAGCGGCTTAGACCATGGTGACTGCGGTCCCATGAACAGCCTGGGCGCACCGCCGGGAAACTTGCAGAGGGGGGGGGAGACGGTAACCAGAGTCGGCCACCTAAACATGCGATCCCTCAACACAGGATTTGCTGAGATGTGTGCTTTGGTGGACGACTTTGATTTTGATGTCTTTGGGGTAACGGAGACTTGGCTGCATCCTGCCACACCTTCAGACAACTATGTCATACCTGGCTACTTTGCTCCGCTGTGATCGCCACTCGATCGCAGGTGAGAATGTGGGGGCGAAGAATCTGGTGGAGGTGTTGCTCTGTACATTAAGCAGGGAATAAAACCGACAGTACACCTTGCCCAAAGTCCAGCGCCTGGTATCGAAAATCTTTGTGTTGTACTGAAGGTTAAGGGACGAAGAATTGGTTTGTGTGTTGTTTACAGGCCGCCCAATGTCAGGTACAGCTGTCTCGCATCATTGTTTTCACTCCCTATTTGTTGATCTGGCAGTCAGTTGATTCTGTGATTTGTATGGTGACACAAATGTCGACCTAAAATCAAAAACTAGTTGTGAAGGAAATTCCTACACCGACTCTTGCGAGATTCCAATTGTATACAATTGATTGGTGAAGCGACACGGTGACAGCAACCAGCCACATTGTTAGACCACATCATAGTGGACCAGTCGGCTGAAGTCAAGAGGACCGGTGTTATTGACACATCTAGTATAACAGATCATAGAAACATAGCAATCACGGATCACAAGTTGATTTACTGTGAGTTAACCTTGAAAAAACCTAAGAAAACCCCACAGATGATTTATTATAGAGATTTTTCGAAATTTAACATTGAAGAAGCAGTAAAAGATATTGCAGACATAAATTGGGCAGGAATTTTGGAAATAAGTGGAGTTGATAATATTGAAGAGGCTCTAACTTCGAATATAAAAACTGTCTATGATGCACATGCACCAATTGTATGTAAGAAGATTACAAAGAAGAAAGCTCCTTGGAGGGACAATAACATCAAAGAAATTACTAAGCTAAAGAATAAGCTTAGAAATAAATATTGGAAGACCAGAAATGTTAACGACTGGGACATATACAAGTCAGCAAGAAATAGATTGAATGTAATGGTCTGGCAAGCTAAAAAGAGATATTACACAGAAAAGTTATCAAATACGAGAGACAGTAAAGAATTCTGGAATAATTTAAGGCAGTGTGATGTGTACAAAAAGAATAAAATCGATCTGACAAATGAGTTCGATGTCAATGATATAAATAAATATTTTATTGAAATGGGGTCCGGAACTGAAGCAGATAAGGACGTAATGAATATATATTTGAACTGCAAGCAAGATGAAACATTGAATGGATTTGGCTTTACTGCTGTCACTGAAGAAACTGTCAAAACAGTAATGAATAGTATCAAGTCGAAAGCAGTTGGGTGTGATCAAATATCAATTGACATGATCAAAACTGTAAGCCCTTTTGCCATTGAAGCAATTACATATTTGATAAATGAATCATTGACTTCAGGAAACTTTCCACATACTTGGAAGAAAAGTATTGTACATCCTTTGCCAAAATTAACCCTCCAAGCGCTATTGAACATCTTAGGCCTATCTCTATACTTCCAGCTATATCTAAGATCCTAGAGAAGATAGTTATCAAACAAATAACTGAGCATATGAACGTTCACAAGTTGCTTCCCAAACTACAGTCTGGGTTCAGAAAGAACCACAGCACATGCACTGCTCTGACAAATTTATTCAGCGACATACACAAGGACGAGGGCAGATACAGCTCACTTGTGATGCTCGACTATTCAAAAGCTTTTGACTCGATGGATCATAATATGCTTCTTGCGAAAATGAATTATTATGGATTTAAAGATGACATTATCAGATGGGTTAGGTCATACCTTGAAGACAGGCGCCAGGTCACTGTTGGGACGTGAGACATCTGAACCGCTTGCGAAACAGCGAGGGGTTCCGCAGGGCAGCTGTCTAGGGCCGGTCTTGTACACGTTGTACACGGCTGATTTCCCCAGTTGTGTGCAGCATTGTACAGCACATTTGTATGCTGACGACTCACAACTGCACTTGGCTTATGAGCCTCAGCTAATGAGAGAAGCTATTGGTCAAATCAACACTGATCTTGAAAATATTTCCAAGTGGTCAGTGATCAATGGCTTGAAACTGAATTCAGGCAAGTGCACAGTTCTGCATACCGCACCACAACACATTGTTGAGACCCTCAGTAGCAGTGGAGTGAGTGTCTTGCTGGACGGTGGGAGTCTGGCCATTTGTAACAGTGTTAAGACTCTCGGCGTCGTGCTGGACAAAGAGCTCACTTTCACTGAACACGTCACCCACGCATCGCAGCGAGCTTTGGGAAGGCTGAGGGGTCTCTACAGGTTTCGAGAGCTACTGCCAGAGTCCGCCAAACTTCAACTTGTGCAAGCACTGATACTATCAGTATTTCACTACTGCTTCCCTGCATACGGCAACAGCATTTCTAGAGATGACATGGGTCGGATCCAGAGGCTTCAGAACTCAGCCATTCGCTTTGTTTTTTGCCTTAAAAGATCTGAACATATCTCTCCTTTCCGTGAAGCAGCCAAATTGTTGCCCATGGAAGCTGTGTGTCGGATGTTAACGTGCTGCATGATTCACAGGACTCTGACGCTCCAAGAGCCCGAGTATCTTTGTCAGAGACTCTCTTGTCGGAACGAGGTAGCTCATAGGAGTACACGTCATGGTGGAAGGCTTCATTTTCCCAAAGTCAATTTAGAATTTGGAAGAAGAAGTTTTTCATACTTCGGACCGACTTTGTACAACGGGCTTCCCGATACCTTAAAAATGTTCAGTATTAGTAGTTTTAAATTTAAGTTAAAGTCCATATTATTAGAAAATAACAATTAGTTTTAATATTAAATTAAGGATTCATTTTATGTGACATGAGTTGCTCTGAAAAGCATATTGTATATGAGAAACGCTGAAATAAAGGCATTTTTATTTATTTATTATTTATTTATTTTATTATTTATTTATTTATTTCATTGTTTAATTAAAACGGTTATTCTAGCCAATGAAATACATCTTAATCTTTAAACTATTGTATATTAGTAGTTACACCCAGAAAACTACACACGATGCAGTACGAGTGGTGTAATAACACATACTATTACAGTTAGTGTCAATGAGTTAGCTACAGGAAGCAGCTCTTGTCTTTAGTTAAACTTTGGAAGCTTTTACTGCAGTTTGCAGAGTTAAACTCACTACTCACAATGTTTACACACAATCACTGCTTAGTAACTAGGTTTCCTGAGCTACAAACATCCTTACAGTTTAAACATATTACACTTTAAGTATCCCACAACTTCCGTTTCCGAAAGTCATTAGTCACGTGTTTGTTGATAAGCGAATGTAGTGAGTGAACTCTTGTGTCTGAGTTCATAATGTTTTTTTGTTACAGCTATGTTACGCCATTGTTGAAAGATACTGTAGAAGGTCGGTGAGCTAGTGTAGCCAAATGGTAGAGTATGTGCCATCTTGCGCCAAATAATGTAAATCCAGAACTGCAAGAGCGGAGCAAAAAATGTTTTGGAAATAAATTGACAAAAATAAAAACTAACGTTAGAACTCAGGTTGAGATTGGGACTTAAATTAGGCTGACCTCCCCAGGCAAAGCATGTGAAGGAGACTCCACCCAAGGGAATTCTCCTTAGGAACATAACCCACAGGAGTTAATAAGCTAATGACCTTTCATTACTTGCTCAGCATAACCTTGACTTTCAAGACAATCTGGCCAACTTTTTTTTTGATAACAAGGGAAGCAAAGTTCTACAATCTTCTCCGCTCTTTTGTAAGAGGCGAGACCGAATTACAAAGTTAGTTATTGGGATGTCTTAGCTATCCTACTAATCATTGTTGTGTTTGTTCTGGGTCATAGCCCAAGTGATCAGTCTGATGAAACCCATATCAACTCCCACTATTGTTTAGACATATCAGACCATCACCTGTGGTTCGGAAGTCACGTTAAGCCGTTGGTCCTTGCATTTCCATTGGTTGTTGGGCTATTAATTAATGACCTTTCTTAAGGAAGATTCGACCTTAGTTTGTTACAAGACTACACCTCATAAATCATTACAACCACTCATCACACTCATCCTTTTCACCACATTTGCCTTAAAATATCCCCTCATGAGAGTGGTCGGCATCTCAAATAGTGATTAAGGGTTGGCAATTAGTTCTGAAAGTTGTCAGGTATTGGAGGTAAAAGCCGCCAAGTTAGAGGTTGACCGCAGACGATGCGGAGTCGCAGGACGACGATTTGCCAAAAGACATGGCTAATTCTGGCAATAATAGACGGAAGGAGCTGATAATACAAGGAAAAACGCTCCTGAAGACAAACATGCTTCCTGAGAAACTGTTGAGCGAATCAACTGAGCGGTATTCATATCACACGACTTAATGGTAGTATGTGGTATGTGTATGGTATAATTTCATAACTATTATTGTTTTACGAAGGTATTAGCAATTACTGTATAGATATAAGCGTATCACCAATTTCAGTGTTGAACCACAGTTGTAAATATTCCAGTGTTGAAGCATTAAGAAACAACAGCCAACTGCACAGATAAGCTGCTAAACTGGGGTTCAGTCTCACAAATGATCCTGTCTTGTTGTTTCACCAGATTTATACTGTTCCTGTGATATCTTTTGGATTTGTTTACAATGTGAATCCAGAAAAGAAGCATTAAGCAACAACAAACCAACTGCACAGATAGTTTAAACAGTTCAGTCACAAATTGATCCTGTCTCGTTGTTTCACCAGATTTATACTGTTCCTGTGATATCTTCTGGATTTGTTTACACAAGTGAGTCCAGTGTTGAAGCATTAAGCAACAACAGCCAACTGCACAGATAAGCCGCTAAACTGGAATTCAGCTCACAAATTGATCCTGTCTTCGTTGTTTCACCAGATTTATACTGTTCCTGGATATCTGCTGGATTTGTTTACACAAGAGTCCAGTGTTGAAGCAGTAAACAACAACAACAGTCAACTGCACAGATAAGCTGCAAACCAAGTTCAGCTCTCACAAATTGAATCCTGTCTCTGCTGTTTCACCAGATTTATACTGTTCCTGTGATATCTTTTGAATTTGCTTTCACACAAGTGAGTCCACAGTGTTGAAGCAGTAAACAACAACAACAGTCAACTGCACAGATAAGCCAAGCAACTGGGGTTCAGCTCACAAATTGATCCTGTCTCGTTGTTTCTCACCAGATTTATACTGTTCTGTGATATCTTTTGGATTTGTTACACAAGTGAGTCCAGTGTTGAAGCAGTTAACAACACAAACAGTCAACTGCACAGATAAGCCGCTAAACTGGGGTTCAGCTACAAATTGATCCTGTCTGTTGTTTCACCAGATTTATACTGTTCCTGTGATATCTTAGTTTGTTTACACAAGTGAGTCCAGTGTTGAAGCAGTTAACAACACCAACAGTCAACTGCACAGATAACTAAACTGGTGTTCAGTTCACAAATTGATCCTGTCTTGTTGTTTCACCAGATTTATACTGTTTCTGTGATATCTTTGGATTTGTCTACACACAAGTGAGTCCAGTGTTGAAGCAGTAAACAACAACAACAGCCACAGATACGCTAAACTGGGGTTCAGCTCACAAATTGATCCTGTCTCGTTGTTTCACCAGATTTATACTGTTCCTGTGATATCTTTTTGATTTGCTTTACAATAAGTGAGTCCAGTGTTCAAGCAGGCTAAACAACAGCCAACTGCACATAAGCCAACCAAACGCTCACAAAATTGATCCTGTCTCGTTGTTTCTATACTGTTTCCAGTGATATCTACTGGATTGTTTACACAAGTGAGTCCAGTGTTGAAGCAGTAAGCAACAACAGCCAACTGCACTGGTATACAAGCAACTGGGGTTCAGCTCACAAATTGACCGTCTCGTTGTTTCACCAGATTATACTGTTCCTGCGATATCTTTTGATTTGTTTACACAAGTGAGTCCAGTGTTGAAACAGTAAACAACAACAGCCAACTGCACAGATAAGCTGCTAAACTGGGTTCAGTCTCACAAACATCCTGTCTGTTGTTTACAGATTATACGTTCCGCATGATTCTTTAGTTTTACTAAACAGCTGAACAGTAGTTGAAATATTGCAACAACAGTCAACTGTAAGGATGCCGCTAAACTGGGTTCAGCCCCAAATTGATCCCTGAACTGTTTTTCACCAGATTTATACTCAACCCTGTGATATCTGCTGGATTGAAAGTTACGTCAAAGTCCAGTGAAACAGTTAGCAAATGAACAATGAACAGTCAACAACAGAGCAAGTCGCTAACCTGTGTTCAGTCACAACATCCCTGAATGTTTACTTCACCAAGATTATACTGTCTCGTGATACTTGAATTCCTTGCTTCTTTACACTAAGTGAAACTCAAAGTGTTAAAGCAGTAAAACAACAACAAATCAACTGTCACAGATGTAAGCTTCGTTAAACTGTAACAGTCACAAATTGATCCTGAAACCGTTGAGTCACCATTTCGGTATTCGTTCCTGTATGAAATTTTTTGGATTTGTTTACATAAGTGAGTCCAGTGTTGAAGGAAGAAGAATACAACAGTCAACTGCATGAGAGCCGCTAAACTAGGGTTCTGAAGTCACAAATTGATCTTGTCTCGTTTGAGCCAAATCAGATTATACTGTTTCTTGTGATATCTTTGGGTTTTGTTTATAGTAAGTGGATCTGAAGGTTGAAGCAGTTTAATAACATTTTACTGGTTTACTGTACGATGCTACGCCAAATTCAGAACAAGTTCACAAATTGATCCCACCCTGTAATGTGTTCGCCAGATTTACTATCGCTGGATATCTTTTGGATGAACTGCACGAGTGCAGTCCAGTGAAGCGAAAACAAACAACAACGTGTTTCTGGTTTTGTACAGATGGCCGCAACTGGGGTTCAGCTCCAAGGCCTGATCCCGTCCGTTGAATACCCCAGATTTGCACCCTGTATAATTTTTGGATTACTACCGGTGAACGGAAGAACAAGAAAAGTTTACCAACAGCCATCTGTGATGATAAAGCGCTAACTGGGGTTCAGTCAGCCAACGTGAGTTCCTGAAATCTCGTTGTTTCACCGATTTTATGGTCTAGCCAGTATCGCTTTGATTGTTTGGCTTGTGAAACCAGTTGCTTGTGGGAAGCAACAAATGCTTCTTTAACTACAGATGAAGTCGCTAAAATTGGGGTTCAGTCACAAATTGATCCTGTTCAAGTTTCACCAGATTTATACGTCTCTGTGATACCTGGATTTGTCATGAAGTCCTAAGGTTGAAATTAGCAAATTTACTAGTCAACTGTAAGATGTTTAAACTCAAGTTCAGCTCACCTGATCATCTCAGTGTTTGAGAAAGCCTTTACTGATTTTATGTTTTGATATCTTCGGTTTTGTTTAACGGGAACTGTCAGTGTTGCTTTTGACCAACAGCTCAACTGTAACAGATACAAACTGGGGTTCTAACCTCACAATGATCCAGTTCTGCTTGTTTCACCAGATTTAGGGTCGGTCTCCTGATATTTTATTTCTTGTACATTTTGAACAGTGGTTGTTTGATATTCTAAACCTTGAAACAACTATCAAAAACTGACCTGTGGAGGAGGTTCTGAGTTTACCAAGGGCTTCCACCCGAAGTTGAATGGTGTTTAGGATTAATGATAGTAGCTGATTCCTTCTAACAGTTCTAAGAATTTGAATGTTTCTAAATTCATTGAAATGTCCTTTCTTTCAAGGAGAAGCCACCCGGATTATGTGTGGTGAGTTTTCCTTCTGATTGTTTTAATGAATAATAAAAACATGTTAAAATACATCCTCTTTATACTAACTGAGATAAAACATCAAAACTCAGAAATTGTTCTACAACTGCACTTTAACCTTCTAAAACTAAGCCCTTTGAAAGTTGTTTTGTGATGTGTTTAGTCATCCAGATTTTAAAAATGTTAATTCAGGAAGGAAACCCATGAATTATTTTAAAAGTGAAAGTTATTTGTTGAAAATTATTTTAATGGTAAATACAACAAAGTTTGAGTGCTGAGAGTGTAAATACCTTATAGTTGAAATTCAAATAAATTGTTCTAAAAGGTTACAACAAGCAGTTTTGTAATTGTGGTAGAATGCCAATCCATGGAGTCTCAGTATTTTAGTTTCCATGAATAAACAATTCGCAAAATATGATTTATAACGGTTATTAGCGTGAGAACATTTTAAATCCACGTAAAGAGTTTTTTGCTGATTTAAATGATCTAAGCTGAGGTAAAACCCTGCCATAGTCAGTTTTATGTTTGTACAGAACCAATTTGGTACCGTACTATGATGTAATTCTTTGAACGTTTAATACCTTATAACTCATATGTCTGATAAAGATGATATAAAAACATAACTTGTTTGATTTGGATATTCTAACCCTCGAGCAGATCAAAACATTATTCTGTTCAATGGATGGTTTGTTACAACCCTTTTCTTTCCTTTAATCCTGCCTACCTTACTTGAACCTCTATTACTTGGAGCAGCTGTGAAAATTATAAAACTTCAAAGGGACAGGTGAAGGTAAAATTCTTTCACAATGAAGTCCTTCTAGGCAAAATGCCAGCCTCATTTCTTAATAAGTGCCAAACGACATTTCTATATGGGTTAACGTTCAAATACAATGAGTTTAAGTTATTTGATCCACTGTTTTGTATTATTATGCATACCAACCATTAGAATCGTCACATTGAATCACTGGAATCAATACACTCGTCATTGTTTAATATTTAAATAAATACAACAATTGTTTGGAAAATATAATTTATTCGTAATTGGTTTTGATTCTTTTTTTTTCGTATGATGTTGGCAAAAAACATTTAAACAAATAACAAATTTAACTCAAAATTAAAATAAATGGATGCCCTAATGTCAAGTCGGTGATTTGTCAAATATTCAACGTGAATGCATTTTATATTTTTAATGATTATTAGTTGGACATATAAAAAAAGTGTTGATTTACTTTTTAATGTGTCGTTCAAATTATCTGGTGCTCTATGGAGTGAAACTTTAGCTTTTTTTCATTCGTATAAGGCCTGCCATGGTGGTTTATATTTCTGTATGATATTTCAAGTGTTCAACAATTATGTTCCGGTTCCGATTCTCACCAAAAAATATCGTAATTTGAAAAAATAAAATCATTTGAGATTGATTTTCATTATTGATATGAGATTAATTTGACTGTACATTCTAATTTCTTTGTAATAAATTTCAACATAAAAGATATTGTAAAAAACCTGAATTTATTCAATGAATTTGTATCTAATTGTTGATGTTCAAACCACTTTAAAATTCATTCATCGAAATAATAAATACATAGCAAATGCGTTAATATAAAATGGCAGAGCACAATGAAACTATGTGAATATTTTATTCCACCGTAAAACCAGCTTGGCTGAAGTAACGATTACCCAAGTGAATGGGTGCTAAATTTTGAACCAATTATTTAATTTCGAACACTTACTTTGAGTCTGAAGATTGAGAGTTCCATCTGGCACTCCCAGAATAGATGAGTTTGTCCGGCGATCTTCTTTGTTCTCAAGTTAGAGATGAGGCAGCTTTGAGCCTCATCTACTTAGTGATTTCGTGGCGGATTCTGATTCTCACCTGCTTTATTCTGCATTCTTGAAATGAAATGGAGTTACTGCTTCAAGAAAGTTTCACTGGTAAACGGCCGTTGGATTCTGGAAAAATGGAAAATATGCTAATGATCAGCGGTTTCGATTATTTTTGGAATGGTTAACCATCAAATCCTTTCTGAGAGAAACCCACTGTGGCTTTTGCTTTTCAGGAACCTGAATGTGAGCAACCCAGCACTCTGGGACCTATCATTACATGGCCAAATCTTTACTTTAGACATTCATAAACAGCTTTATTTCAAGTAACCAATTTATAAAACCCTGCAAAATTTAAGTTATGCCTGTGCACCCCATGTTAGGAAGAATCAGTGGAGTCACTGAGTGTCTTGTAAAATATGGAACGCTGAAGAGCTGATCAACAATTTTAAAATGGGAATATGACATTTAAGGTTTTTCAAAAAACATAATTGAATTGCTTGAAATTGCAGTGGTTTTTTGAGCAAGTTTGAGTTTGAAATTCTACTGGAAATATTTAGAAAAGTGAGACATCATGCTGGAATATGCAACAACGATAGTAATAAAGGAGTTAACCACTAAACAGCCAAGCGAAAACTGGTCAACTATCGATGAAAGGTGAGATTACTATATATAATACTCTTGCTGAGTAAAAGAAAAGAAACTGTTTCTTTTCCAGCACCTCCTGAGAAAATTGATTTTACATGCTTTCTGTGAGAAAATCCCATCACCACTGAGATCATACCTGGACTAGAACTACTTTATCTCATTCTGTCCAAGATCTTTATTTAGTAACCCTGAGATCATTAAAATTCCAATATTTAAAAAAATATCATTTACACTCATAAAATGATTATTGTACAAAAATACCTGTATATAAAAAAAAGTATAATGAGGAGTATTTGTTATAATTAAAAAACTTATGATATATTTACAAATAAAAGAATTAGTTTAAAAAAAACAATCGTTTGAAAATTACTAGGAATGTAGCTTTTTCCCGAAATGTCAAGAAAGAGGTTTTCTCCTGAAATGGTGAAGAAAAAAAGTCATTATTTTTCTTTTTACTTTAATTTAGCAAATTTATTATAGAACTTCAAAATAACGAATATGTTTATGAAATGGATGGGGAAGAAATGTAGGAATCTTTGGTAATTCCAAGAAACGAGTGTAAGACTTAGCATGTATTTCTTTGATTAAATACTTTGATGATTAGATAAAATAAGGATGGCATTCTGTTTATTTTAGACAAAATTAATTTTAGAGTGTAAAAACTTGAAAAATTTAAGAAAACCTTGGATTTTACAGTTCAGAAACAAGTGTTAAAACGCAATAAAATAATCCAATGCATATTTTTTTAATACACAAAGATTAGGAACTTAGAAAGTTATGACATAGTTTGAATGGTTGGGGTTGATCAGAAAGTTTGATACATAGTTGCTAAAAGCGGATGAGTTTTGGAGCTGAGAGCGTCCACTGAGTTTATTTGAGCCAAATCTTGCGTAAACGAGTTTATTTATTATTTGTTTGTGCAAATTACTGGATGTATATAAGCATATTCTTCTGCAAGAAAAGTTAATCTGTGATGTACTGAACTTGTAGCTGTACCTCCCAAGAACTTATATCAAAATCAGTTTAAATCTAACTAACATTGTTAGTATTTAGCCTTTAATATCTAATTTAATATGTCAATTGAAGATAAATTTGTCTATAACATTAGTAATGAAATTTATTTGTTCTAATCTTTTCCTGCCTACAAGATTCATAGATTCTGCTTCCTATAAGTGTTAATTACCTTGATAGGATAATCATGTCAAAATGATATATAGTTTTAAATCTATTTACTTGACCAAGATCTTGTCCTCTTTGAAAAGATTTCTCTGGTCGTGAGTAGTAATGGAAAATATATAAAACGAAATTGCCTCTGGCTTACTACTTATTATGCCTTAAAAAAGGTGGGCCGGATCCAAGCGATTTATGCAGTGGAGCTCTGGTTTTGAGTCTCAACTTAATTAAGCTCTGACCCCACGGAAGTCCCACCTCTGCTAATATATGAGAGGAGTTTTGCCTGGCTGGAGGAAGAATTTGAGCATGATTTATGAAAAAGATTCTCAACTTTACTATGAAAGCTAATTTGCAAAATTCCGGAAGAATTTATCCTATAAGTTATGTATGCTTGTTCAAATTAAGATTTGAACTTTATAAGTCAAGTTAGTAGATTTTACAATTTGAGCAATCCAGGATGATTTGGTTTACAAGATGATGATGAGTTTAAAATACACCTAAATAAGACGAAATTTCATATTTAATGTGGAAGTCTCCGAGGTTTAAGTGGGTGCATGGGGAGTAATACCCACACCCAGGTTGAGAATGATGTGTTTTGATCTCATCTCTTTATAGTTCTGAGTTCTGCCAATCAACCCGGGGATTATATGCTATATCTGCTCTTATCTGATATGATTCTCTGGTAGATACCTTGGTACAACCAACATTTCTGCAGAGTGGTATTGATTACACAAATCTACCAACCTTAAATACGGAGTTGTGGGTTCAAATCTATCTTTGCTTGGAAACAAGTATCAGTTGTTTGCAAATTACATGATTATTCGGTAGGAAAAGCATTAAAAGAAATCCCTTGACCTATTTATCTACGTGGTTACTTGTACTTGTATGTCAGAGCAGTTTCAATTGCTGAAGTGTTCTAAGGTTCTATTGACAACAATTCACGTGTTTATTTAAAGTTTGTCCAAATCAGTGTAGCTTAGAATGAGTATTGAGGAAGTACCTTTAAAACATAAGACACTTTGAAATATCTAACATTTACTTCTGACCGTTGCAAATCAGAATTGTAACCTAGGTTAGTATTTGATACGTATTTCTTTTATAGCCCTCCACTTAACACTCTCACTATAGTTATGTATATTGTAGAAGGCGTGGTGGGTTTTAAATAAAAATAAAAATATAGAAAAGCAAATGGACTGTATTGATTTGATGTTGATAGAAAGAATGATTAATTATTTACATTTTACAAAACATGTCGAAATTAAAGTAACAGTGTTTTTAATTTAAACATAAAATAAATAAATAGAGTATCCAAAACAATTGTATTTGTATCCTGTTTTTATAGGTCATTGCAAAACAAAAAAGCGAGAAAGAATTAGAAATATTCAAATATCAAACAAATACAACAGTTTGTGTGAAACACAAAACAAATGCCTGACAATATTAATTAATATATGGTCATATATTCTTTGTTTTATGATGGCTATTGTCTTTGATACTAGAATACTCTGATATCTATACTCTGATTATCTTCACTATTTAAAAGCGTTTTTTAACTCTGTATGTATGTTCACCAGTAACTTGAATAAAACTGATCACTGTAATCCCGTCGTAGCTTTTGTTTTATACTGGCCTCTAGGTATATTTTAAAGCGTTTAGTTAAAGGTAAAGACAGGATAGCTGTTGTAGTTATTAATACAGTTAATTACAGACAAGTTGTAAACATGTGCCAGGTTCATTAGACTCACTGTTTACAATGTGTGGGTTGGCAAACTCAGTAATGTGTGTGTCTAGTTAGGCAGTGATGTTCCAGCTGTAATTGTGTGACTATGCAATATCACATGTTGTGTTGTCAGCAATATTGGTAATCAGTATCGTTATCATTGACTGGACCGAGTTACTTTGGTTTTTAATGTAGCTACCAGCCTTACTTGATAATATGGTATGATAACCACCGTATCTATTTTGCAATGCACTAATTATTATTGAAAATTTTAAAATTCTTTATTATTAGTTGCAAAGGTTTGTTATGAAGTGATTGACCATATAAGCTGTTATGGTTGAGTAGGAAAATCAACATAGTTGAGGCAGCCGAAGTACAGATAGCGCTGCCACCTTTTGACGTCTTTCTCCCCCTCGTCTCCAAATGCTCGAGTTTGTCCGATGTCGTTGACTTAAATGTGACCAAATCGTGCGTTTTTTGAGGACTAACAAAATTGCACGTGCGTCAGTGGCTCTACTTGAGACCCCTTAAATAATTCCCTCGCAGCGCTATTTGTGCTTGGGCTGCCGGACTTTGTTGATTTTCCTGCCTCAGCCATGTGACATCTATGAGCAATCTACCAACCATAACACAGTTTTTGGTAAAGCCAGAGCTGTAAACATGTGTAAGTCATTAGACTCACTGTACAATGTGGGTAGGCAAACTCAGTAATGTGTGTGTCTTATTAGGGTGTTCTAACTGATGTGTGTGTAACAACATAGACTACGTCATTTCACGTGTTTGTCATAAACTTACTATCATCTCTCAAAGCTGGTAAATTTACTGTACTGACTGGTAGATACCGATAGGTTGTTTTAGACGTTAATTAGGGTTTTTGACAATCTAAAATTGTATCGCGTTAATCTTGGTTTAATACGTTAAGTCATTTAACCTGAAAGCATACTTCATAACTTTGGAAAATATAAGGAGGTCGTGGTTGTGAAGTTATGGTAAGGTTTTACATAAACAACTATAAATGAGCTTTCAACATATAGTTCATC
The DNA here is from genome assembly GCA_018831715.1 of Matsumurasca onukii. NCBI lineage: Eukaryota > Metazoa > Arthropoda > Insecta > Hemiptera > Cicadellidae > Matsumurasca > Matsumurasca onukii. The sequence continues at coordinate 27,444,524 of CM032061.1, forward strand.
TAGCTTAAATCTGCGTACCTTATTCTGCATAATAGCTTAAAGACATATGATAAAATTGCCGTTTTCTTTACAACACATTTTGAAAACATACCGGTTGAATATCATAGTTTGTAGGTTTATCTTTGTTTACCTTAAATTGTATCGTAATTTTGCGTTCAGTCATTTATTGCCCACATTAATTAGGTTAACGTGGCGCTAAACGATGGACTTAATCCAGTTAGCTTTTAAATTTGAATTAGCCTCTAAAAGTCTGATTTACTTACTTTTGAAAGTTCTGTGTTTAAGCTTGTGTTTAAATATGTTCGATTTTCTCAATAAAGTGGAAAAGACCCTCATAACAACATTTGAGTAAATGATGTTACTACACAAAATACTATGAGCTAAGCAAATAAATTATACAACGATTGAATCAACCATGGAACTATCTCAGTTCACTAGCTCTATGACTGTAACGATGCCAAAGATTCTGAGATTAGGAAAGACTAATGTTTTTGTTATTTAGAACGAATGAAAGAAATTCAATCCCGGGAGTAAGTTTCCTAGAAGATAGGTACAAGTATCTCTGGATGCCAGCCAGTAAAGTTTTACTCTTCTCACTAGATTAACCAAAGTTACTTTGGGGCTGCTGGATTCTATTTGATTCCTCTTCAAGCCTTAGTTGTTTTCATGAGATAACAACCACTAAATAGGTTTGGTTATTTTGACAAAAGACTAAAGGTTTTTGGGAGGATTATTTCTGTATGTTTCGTGAAGGAATACAAAAGTGTATTGTTCGGATTCGTTCAAACTGTTTAAAACTTAAAAAAATAAGATTCACATTTATGCTGTAACAATAATATTTAAGAGCTGTGGCAGTGAAAAACTAAGCAGTCTGATTCTTAAAGTAACAAAGTCATTTAATTTTAAACGCTTCCTTTGTGTTTTAAGTACACCGGTGACGGACTGGTATCGCTCCGGTGCAGGTGCGGGTTTGATTCTCACAGTCACCACTAATTATTTGTTATGTGATTTTACGGTAACGTTAGGTAAATGTCGAGGTTAGTAGGACTTTGTAGTCCTTACTTCGCTTCGTTAAATAAGACAAACTTTACCATTTTAAGAGTTTAGGCAACAATATCAACAATCGTATTCTTGCTAACGCACTTTATTTCCAAAATATGTTTAATAGTTTATTTTGAAAGAATGCACATACTGTGTTCTTTCAAATATTGTGTACATTTAAGATCCAAGTTGAAAGATATAAAGTATATCAGTATTTTTTTAAACAGTCTATTCACCCATCGTCTCTTTGCTTGTAGTTATAAATAAAAAACTACTATATTTATTTTATTTACTTTGTATATAACTTTATTCAAAAGAATTACAACTTACCCTAATCGGGTTTGCTCAAAATAAAGTAATTTGAAAAACAATAACAATATAAATAACTGTACAAATATTAATGTATTTAGTAGAACTGAAAGATAAAACCGAGTTTTATACCTGACTTTATTTTATATATCAGATTTTATAAACGCTAAATAGCTAGTTTATAACTAAAGAAATTTGAAGACCGAACCCGGGTCTCTTACATGCCGCTTTATTAATGTCTTCAAATTTATTTAGTAGTTGTGTGTTTTTTATAGCTATTACGCGTTTATACAAATTAAGATCCAAAATAAGTCATTTGACATAGCATTTAAATTCTGCGTGTTTTTTTTCTAGCTTGTGGTTTAAAGTCGCCATCGAAAGACACATATTTCGGAAAAACATTCAGATTTAAGTATTTATCTAATTTGAAGGCATAAATAGGTTTGCCGGACGCTGTGTTGTAGTAGTTATCATCATCACCCGGCTAATGAGAGTCCTGGGTTCGAGTCAATCGGTTCGGTATACATATTTTGTCTTCACATTTCTTTAGTAATATTTATTTAATTTAAACGGGTTAAATCACTATCATTTAATGCAATCAAAGACCTACATCTTGATTAGCCTGCCTAAAACTATTTACTAGAATGTTACATTTTGGATAGCCTTTAAAGTATATATTGATACAACTACTTAGTAATAATTGCATTTATTAATGCAGTTAGTGACAATGTAGTTAAGGAGCACACAGGAAGTTGGTTGTTGCAGAGAGTGTCCTCGACTTAACAGAGTTACACTTGTAGTTCCTGTGCTCCGGGAATTGTGTTCAAGCACTATTAGTTATCAGGCTGAACCTAACTCTTGAATAGCCAACTCAGGTGGAGAAGCCGGTTAACAGGTTTCAAGTGGAGAAAACATGCGGTATGTTTCAGCTAGTAGGCTTTGTACCAGTAACTTTTCAAAAACTCACAATAATAATTTAATCAGACCTAATTTGTTAACACACGATAAACATCCATGACTAGTTTTGTTATTAGAATTGTTAGTCTGTTTTTTTCTACAAGTTTAGTCATAAACTGTAAGTACGAAAGTTAGAAGACAAAACTATATAGAACTACATCGTGAGGCTGTACACAATTCTGCAAATAGATTTATGTGTTTATTTTGGTGACCCATACAATGCTTAGTAGTTTTGTGAGAAATTAGTTCAAAGAAAGGGATACTTTTACTATAGTACTAATAAAGAAGTAAACGATGAAGTACCATGAATTAAAATTTAATTACTTGACTAGTTTCAGGGCTGAATCCATTATCAACGTATAAACAAGAAATAGTCTAGATCGTATCTAGGTTACAACAAATGTGTTTATTTCGAATTGTATATTTGTTGTAACCTAGATGATGTCTTGTTTTTACACTTGGTATTACTGAGCCCTGAAACTAATCGTGTAATACAATTTTAATTTCCGGTAACTTAATTTGGTAACTGTAAGAAAACGTAAAAGCAAATTCACGATAGACATTCAATCTATTTTATCAGAACAAAGTAATATGACTTTTCAGTCGAAAGTCTAAAAGTGGACGCTTTCAAACTCAACCAATCCAACTTTGTTAATATCGTGTCAACACTTGGGAGCGCAAACTTCGGTCACCAAAAAGTTACATTCAACAAAACCTGCAGATCGCGTTCTTCATCCCACCACTAAGCTATTTTAGTATGACGAGGTTGAAATAATTCAATAACAGATCACTTGGTTTTTGAACAACAAACATTTAAATACTTAGTAGAATTTACTATTAAATATACCTTTTCACATTTGTGACGAAAATATTTTAAAATCATACAAAATATTGTAACAACAAGCACAGCTACAAATCACAATAATTTTGAAATCTTACAGCAACGCCCGATCATCTAATGGTATTGATGACATAGCTTGATTATGGCTAGTTTTGATCATAACAAAACTTATAGTACTCAATACTCAGTTTCAGTATCATCGCGTTGCACTAAGCGCATGAAAGTTGTCCCTGAACAAGTTTAAAAACTAAATTGTCTTATGGCTTAATCTTCGATATTGACAGCTTACCTTTCAAACTATTTCCCAAATTATAGAAAGTATCAACTTGATTCCCAATGATTTCTTTTATATCTTCTGTTGAACTTATCACACAATTTGTTTATATTACTATTGCAATCAGTTTTGTAATATAATTTTGTTTTGTGAATATGTGTAATTCATAGTTCTTTCCTCTCCAGTATGCTAAACAGTGGGTAACGGTTGCGGAACATTATTCATAAACTTCCCTCCAGCAACAGTAGTTATAAGGAACTACTGTAAGATATGGCCTGTATATCTAACGTTATTGCGAAGACATAATGAGTAGGTTCAGTGTGCTCAACAGTGGGTAACGGTTCCGGAACATTATTCATAAACGGTTCTCCAGCAACAGGTTATAAGTGGAACTACGTTATAAGAGATGGCCTGTATATCTAACGTTATTGCAAAGACATAATGAGTAGGGTTCAGTGTGCTCAACAGTGGGTAACGGTTCCGGAACATTATTCATAAACGGTTCCCCAGCAACAGGTTATAAGTGGAACTACGTTATAAGAGATGGCCTGTATATCTAACGTTGCAAAGACATAATGAGTAGTTCAGTGCTCAACAGTGGGTAACGACCGGAACATTATTCATAAACGGTTCTCCAGCAACAGGTTATAAGTGGAACTACGTTATAAGAGATGGCCTGTATATCTAACGTTATTGCAAAGACATAATGAGTAGGGTTCAGTGTGCTCAACAGTGGGTAACGGTTCCGGAACATTATTCATAAACGGTTCCCTCCAGCAACAGGTTGTAAGTGGAACTACGTTATAAGTATATCTAACGTTATTGTGAAGACATAATGAGTAGGGTTCAGTGTGCTCAACAGTGGGTAACGGTTCCGGAACATTATTCATAAACGGTTCTCCAGCAACAGGTTTTAAGTGGAACTACGTTATAAGAGATGGCCTGTATACTAACGTTATTGTGAAGACATAATGAGTAGGGTTCAGTGTGCTCAACAGTGTAACGGTTCCGAACATTATTCATAAACGGTTCCCTCCAGCAACAGGTTTTAAGTGGAACTACGTTTAAGAGATGGCCTGTATATCTAACGTTATTGCGAAGACAATGAGTAGGGTTCAGTGTGCTCAACAGTGGGTAACGGTTCCGAACATTATTCATAAACATCCTCCAGCAACAGGTTGTAAGTGGAACTACGTTATAAGAGATGGCCTGTATATCAACGTTATTGCGAAGACATAATGAGTAGGGTTCAGTGTGCTCAACAGTGGGTAATGGTTCCGAATATTATTCATAAACGGTTCCCTCCAGCAACAGGTTATGTGGAACTACGTTTTAAGAGATGGCCTGTATATCTAACGTTGTGAAGACATAATGAGTAGGGTTCAGTGTGCTCAACAGTGGGTAACGGTTCCGGAACATTATTCATAAACGGTTCCCTCCAGCAACAGGTTATAAGTGGAACTACGTTATGAGATGGCCTGTATATCTAACGTTATTGCGAAGACATAATGAGTAGGGTTCAGTGTGCTCAACAGTGGGTAACGGTTCCGAACATTATTCATAAACGGTCTCCAGCAACAGGTTGTAAGTGGAACTACGTTATAAGAGATGGCCTGTATATCTAACGTTATTGCGAAGACATAATGAGTAGGGTTCAGTGTGCTCAACAGTGGGTAACGGTTCCGGAACATTATTCATAAACGGTTCCCTCCAGCAACAGGTTGTAAGTGGAACTACGTTATAAGAGATGGCCTGTATATCTAACGTTATTGCGAAGACATAATGAGTAGGGTTCAGTGTGCTCAACAGTGGGTAACGGTTCCGGAACATTATTCATAAACGGTTCCCTCCAGCAACAGGTTGTAAGTGGAACTACGTTATAAGAGATGGCCTGTATATCTAACGTTATTGCGAAGACATAATGAGTAGGGTTCAGTGTGCTCAACAGGGTGACGGTTCCGGAACATTATTCATAAACGGTTCTCCAGCAACAGGTTGTAAGTGGAACTACGTTATAAGAGATGGCCTGTATATCTAACGTTACGAAGACATAATGAGTAGGTTCAGTGTGCTCAACAGTGGGTGACGGTTCCGGAACATTATTCATAAACGGTTCCCTCCAGCAACAGGTTGTAAGTGGAACTACGTTATAAGAGATGGCCTGTATATCTAACGTTATTGCGAAGACATAATGAGTAGGGTTCAGTGTGCTCAACAGTGGGTAACGGTCCGGAACATTATTCATAAACGGTTCTCCAGCAACAGGTTGTAAGTGAACTACGTTATAAGAGATGGTCCTGTATATCTAACGTTATTGTGAAGACATAATGAGTAGCGTTCGGTGTGATAACAATGTGCACAACGGTTCCGTAACATTATTAGCGAGTTTTTTTTTAAATCAGGTCTTTCTCCGCCAAAGAGACGGAAATGACGTAGAAAGGTACGGTTTGCCGATTTGCGCTTTTCAACAGCTCCTGCGTTAAGTGGCGAAACTTTACATATATATAAATGTTTGTTGGTTTACAATTAAAGTTGATAAAGGCAAAGCCCGAAAAATATTGTATTCTTCTTAAAGCATTCTTAAAGTTTTTGTAGATCTGTGAAAAGTTGAACGTTAAATATATTGTAGGTTTATATATTTGAGATATTCAGTTGAAAAAGGCACAACCGAAATATACTGGTCGTTTTTTAAGCATTTTAAAATTTTTTCACTAACCTTGAATTCGAACGACAGTTTTAATGTTTTAAATGTATTTTTAATTTCTTCAGATGTAGAATTGTTTTTTCACTTTTTTGTGCATTGGAAAATATACGCACAAAACGTAGATATCTAAATATACATTTTCTTGCACCTAGAGTATATAAATATATCCGGATCTTAATTTGCATAAACGCTAAAAAGCTAATTTATTACTAAAGACATTTGAAGACAAAATGTTTGGACCGAACCAGGATTTGAACCTGGGTCTCTCGCTTGCCGGGCGGTTATGCTAAACCACTACACCATCCGGCCCAACTATTTCTGTTTATTTTTTATATGTAAAACTCGATCAAAACAACTTCTGTTGCTCTCGAATCTACCATTTTTAAGTTATTTCATTTTAGTTATTTAGCCAGAGTCTTTTTACTTTGACATTCGCCTCACTGGTCATAAGTTAGATTTATTCAATCATGATAAATATCATTGTGTATTTAATAAACAATTAATTAATTTAGCCTAGGTGTTCTACTTCTTACTTCAAATCAAACTATTAACAGCTGTTGCTTGTTTTCTATACAAACGCATAGAGTAAATAAGGCAAATAATTAAAAGAAATTGTAACTATACTCTAATTAAGAAATAACTTTGTCTTGTCTGGTTCAAAATAGATAAATTAAAACCTTTCCTGTTTTATTGGTAATTCGCTAAGATTCACCGTAGCGCTTGTGGCTACGTGTTGGCTAATTTATATACACAGTTTCCTCTAGCATCAGGTAGCAATAGGTAAGTGGAAATACGATAGCAAAGTCATTATTAGTGGGTTTTGAGTGCTTTTTTAGTTCAACAAAAGGTCCAAAACTGAACCCCCGCAAAGACGTTGAATGAGCGTGGATCAGGAATTACGTTTTATTGTATTTGTTACTAAATAAACTCCTGCATATGGAGGCAAACGTTCATGAGCCATCGTTCTGTGTTGCTTATTTAGTTATACTTCTCTGCATCTAGTCACATAAGAGTAAACGTCACTTCTTCTTATACTTTACTTTTTTTAAAGAACAGATCTCCCTAAAAGCCAAGGTAACGTCAACTATTTTAAACTTTGGAAGGCTGGTTTGCGTGAATCTACCTATTCTACGCAGTTTCAAGTCGATTTTGGATGTTTTTAAGTACCGTGATTTACCAGGTTTATGGGATTGTTTCAAAGTTTTTGCTAATGTGGATATCACTTCGGTACTGAGTTATCATAACTTACAAATGACAGTTTGTGAATCAGTTTGATTTGATTTTTAACTAACTATTCTGTGTTATCTGTGCCAAGAGCACTAGAATCACGAGCACAGCCGAGTTGCTGGAATGGAATTAATGAGTTAGAGGGTTAATGGAGTTTCCGTGCTGTTTGGTTTCCTCACCTGCAAGTGTTTGTCAAGTTCCCTCTAATTCAACACTCAACGAGCATAGAAGGAAAATATTATGAAATTCAAATCATGCTTAGTTACTACTATGACACATATAAATTACGGTAGATTACTATTGTTTAAGACTGCTTGAGTATTATCTTTGCTCGAAGTCAGCTTAAATTGTTCTGAAATGCCCAAATCTATCATTGTTTAAGGAAGCAACTCAATAGTGGAACAACATTACTGAAACAAACATGATTGGTAACGCGAACAATCTTGCACACCAAGTTGATGAAAAATTTAATATGGTGACTAGCTAACATGCATGAAATGAAAAAATATAGTAGCTGTTCCTGTTTATCAAAAGGAAATGTTGCACAAGCCCCCAATGCTGAAAACGTATCCAAATTACAACAGAATAAATTCTTCCATCGTCAAAACAACTTATTTATGACATAAATAATAAATAGCTTGTATCATTTTTCCTATGTAGATGAAAGTCTGTTGGTTTCAGTGTTTGTTCTCAAGAGAGATTGTGTTTGAACAAGGCAAGGAAATGTTTGTTCTGCTTCGACACAGTAGATGAGTTTTCAAACCTGGTCAAGAGCGTAAAATTAACGAGGCTTTGGCTTTTGTTCCACACAAATATTACAATTTTATTGTAAGAAATACAATATTCAAAAATTGTGTTCAATATAAAAAATATAACAGATATTGTCAGTAATATAAAATTACACAGAGTGGTGAAAGGTAACCCAAACTTGTATTTTTAAAGCTTTGATAGCTGATACATGCGTTTCAGGTTTGGGCTACGCATATTCGTGCTTTATTTGCTATTGTTAACAGAGTGGTTCAGAAGTAGTTGAGCCCAGCTGTTTACATAAGATTATTTGAAAGGTCTTGTATATAAATTAAATATTTGACTCCCAAACCTAACCTCAATTATTTTATCCGAAATGGCCGCATAAACGCGTGTGAACGTTATCTAGTTACCTTAACTAACGTTTTTGTAAGTACGCTTTTATAAAAACGCGAAAAAATAACTTTTGTAAACTAAACAATACAAAAATAAATAATTACATACGATATCATTAGTAATCTATAGTTGAATTCATCAATAAGAAGTACTGTATAATCAAAGCGTACATTACATTACAGTAACATTTTTATCAAAGCGTTAGCATACTATATACAAATTCCAGTGCTGCCTGAGTAACGTTTTAGTTTACATCTAGAACTACTTACAAAAAAAGGATATTAGGTGACATTAAACGCCCAGCTATCTGAGAACTTACATGTTTATAAGTTAATCGTCGTTTTTTAATGATATAATTTAAAATACATTTACGTGAACGTTTTATAATATAGTCATAATAATATTTATAAACTGATGGACTTCTTAATCGGATGTTTCAAACAAAAGTCTTTGGTTCAATAAACACTTTAGTATACATAAAATGGCATAGGTAACTATTGTTGCATTTAAGGACTGTTTAAAATGGTTTACAATTAAACCCGAGTTTGACCACAGCTCAGTGTTTGTTTAACGAGGAAGAGTTCTCAAAGAGTGATAGTGTGTGTGTGTTTGTTCAGGTTTAGGTAAGGTTTGTTTTAGCCACCAGACAGTCAGGTGATGTTGGTTTTAATTTATCTTGGACGATATACGCTATTTTGTTTTAAATTTCATGTGATTCTTACTTAAACAGATTGTAGAGTCCCTTTGTGTTAGTTGAAAGTCCGTGTTAGAAGGGTGAACAATTCTCAGCTTTTCAAAGTGTAATATAATTTTAAAGTATACGCATAAGGTTGTTTACAACTTTTTGAAACTTTGGGAAATTCTTTAAGATAAAAACTTAACGAACTTTAGGTTTTAACCAATTTTGTTTAACTAATTTGAAGCTTAGACCAAGTTGACCAGTTTATCTTGAAACCTTTTTCTCAACGCTAGACTATATCAACAAAAACTATCAACCATTTTTCAATACAGATAATTGTAAAATGATGACTTTAAAATAAAACACACATTTTATGTATGTGAACAATAAAAGATTCACACAAGAAAATATTTCATATAATATTTTGACAATTTCAATGTTTATTCAATATAATTAAACTGATAGGTTGGATTGGCCCATAAACAAAGTAATAAATATAAATTTAAAAATTTGTGTAGATCCCCTTCATTTTGTATTTTTTAAAATCAAAGAAAGCTGTAGCAAAACATTTTAATCTATATATTAACCTTTTGAGGTCACGTGTCGACTATAGGTTGAAACAGTCTCTGATATGCGAGTGATCATGCAACACCAACGGCGCCTAGCAGAGAAGAAAGAAACTACCACTTTCCTTTACGGCAACCTGTGGTGACTTTGACAGCCCACGACAAAACAGCCCGGTTAGTGGTTATATTGACGGGACAATCGGCCCCTGCCTGTCACAGCGTGGGTTCGAATCCCAATTCGGGGTTCACTCTGGTACAGTGCGCTAGTTGTTAATGATCATACCGGGTTCGGGAGGCTTTTACGAAAATTTAAAAAGAAATGTAGACAGCAAAGGTTTAAAACATATTTTAAATTGTAATCAACAACTCAAATTACGTAAACGTGCATAAACAGATCGGTAGTTTGTTGCTGTTGAAAAATCGCTTTTATTATTGAATACGGCTGAATAAACAGTCCACAAGTTTGAACACATAACCGCCCTATAAGTGAAATAACATAAACACACTCAACCTAACCTCAGCTGCCTTTCCAGTGGCCAAAATAAACCTTCCCTAACCTGAACAAACTCAATCGCCCTTGGAAACTCTTCCTCGTTAAATAAACATTTCTGCGACGAAACGAAACTGACTTTCCTCTTCAATGGCATTTATGTTGACTTTGGTGAATTACGATACTCACAGCGTATTTTCAGTTAACATTAAATTAGTTGAAAAGTTGGGTAACCAGTTAGTGGTTTGAGCTTTTAAACCATTTACATTTCATATAACTAAAGCTTTTGGCTGTCAAACACATTCTAAAAGAAGAGAGAGCACTTCTGTTCAGCAAGTTCTGAAACAAAGTTATGAAAGTAAGAAGAAAGAAGAAAGTAACATTATCCACAGCTGCGCCAGACATTAGATTTGCATGTCTCTACACTCGATACAATCGCGAAACACTCTTCTAGGCAAGCAGATTTCATGTAGAACATTGCAATGAAAAACATAGACGACACGTAGCCACAAGCGCTACGGTGAATTTGAGCAAACTTCCAATAAAACAACAATTATAAATTATTTTTAGGATTTGCCTTAGGCTACATACTCTGTGGTTTGGCTTGAACTGAAATCCATTTATTTTGTAAAGGATACTGTTTATTGAACAAACCACAGCTGTTAATATTTGTATTTGTTTTAAAATAAGACAGTTGTTTTTTCTGTACCTGTTTAATTTCTTCCCAGTGCTTAATCAACTATTCTGCACTTAATCAATAATTTGTCAAACAATTATTAAAATTGTTACTATACTCAAAGGAGGAAATTGTGTTTATTGTTAAGACTATTATTTAGTATGACTTCGCCAATGCATGTAAATTGTTAATCTGACTCAATAAAGAGTTTAAGTTTGCTCTGAATGTCAAAGTGAAGAAAAATTTGACTAAACAATGAAGTTACAATAACTTTAAAACAGTCGGTTCAGGAGCAACGGGAGTTGTTTTAGTCGATTAAGAATATATTACATTTATTAGAAATGTATTATACAGGGCTAACGTTGTGTTCTTTTATTGTATCGCTAAGACTTTATAGGGATAACTGAAACTTTGTTTGTTAAAGAGCTTAACCTAGAGATTTACAAAAGGAACATTTGTTGTGTTGAGAAGCTAAAAACTGCAAACAGTTTTGTTATACGACGTTTCGGTCTATTTGGCGACAGAAAAGAATGGTTCTAAAGTGTCAGGATATCGTAATAGCCTTTTTTACCAGTTGGCTTAAAGCACCTTAATGTACTCATAAGTCAAGACTCTTTCAAGTATTTCATTGCACCGTAATTTGAACTATTTTGCCATTGTATTATCTTATAAGTTATTATAAGGCCTACTGATTCACAGTGTGAAAAGGACATTACAAATACATCATAATAGCTTCCTTTTCATAGTTAAGTTCTTATAGCTTCGTTGTTATGTTTTATTACGTTGTTCTTATTGTTACGTCGCGGTTGGTTATTTTACGTCAAAACTGATATAATAAATACAATATTTTGTAACGTATTTACCAAAACCACATCATAATACCGGGTGATTACAAATGAAATAGACAACTTCAATAGCCTCAACAAAACTAAACTGGTGTATTTCAACATAGTAAGTGATATAGGTGTTGTGGGGAATTTCTTAAAGTGTATTTTGATACAAATTATGTTGAAAAAGCCTTGCGGAAACGTTTGAAAATGACACCTTATAAATTACAGATAGTACAAAGTTTAAATGACAATGATAAGGTGTTATGGATATGTCTTGAAAATGTCGACACATTGTTTAATTGCGTAATTTTCAGTGATGAAAGCACTTTTCACATTAGTGGAAAAGGTAATAGACATAATGTACGATTATGGGGAATAGAAAACCCAAGAGATACATATGTACGCGATTCTCTTAAAGTGAACGTGTTTTGCGCTTTATCTTGTGAAAAGGTTTACGGGCCGTTTTTCCTCCAAGAATTATCAGTAACCGGAATAAATACATTCAATAAAAACTTAAAGAATTCTTCTATATAATCATGTAAGTAATAATCTAAACCTTTAAACAATAAATTTTCCACAAGCTATCCAAACTGTCTATTTCATTTGAAATCACCCGGTATATTATATACGGTTTTTCTAGTTCTAGTTTTAGTCACCTATTGACATTTATTGCAGTCAAAATGTGGAGCTTGTAACTGATCTTGTTACCAAGAGAAATAAATAGAGATTTGAAAGAAAATTAAAGTGGTTTGGAAGGGAGATGGTTTTATCGGCCGTGATATGGCCGTTTAACTTTTGCTTTTAAACTAATAACTATTAGAGTTTTCCTATAGAGAACGGTGGCCATTTTTAAATGATCGGATTAAAGAAAAACCTGTAATATTACGGCCGTAAAGAAGTGAGATCGCCAGTTTCCGGAAAACACATAAGTTTACAACTTTCTAACAAAATTGCATCAAACACCGCAGATAACCTTTATCATTCAATGCAATCTCTACTTTGAACTTTTACATCAGTGTTAAGTGCTGTTAGTGCTTTAAAGATTGTCGTCCAACATCCAAACTTAGTTAAGTAATCGAACTTCGACGCTTAAGTACACGAGAGCTCGTAATGGACAAGTTTATAAGCTGAACTAGTCGACCATCATGTTCTCTTTTCTTTTAAATATGTTCTATCTTAGAGGTATTTGACATAGAAACAAGTAACAACCCAGTATTACTAGATGTACGTTGTAGGAGTCAATACCACTTTTTTAAGACTACCCATTCAACAGATTTATTCTAACTCAACAACGTATTAATTTTCCTATTCATTTGGATTATATTTATACAATAGGTTACCAGAAACAACTGATTACTGTATCTAAACGTTATTGGCAAATTCATAACACAGTAAAAAACATCGGCATTTTAGAAAATTGTTTATTTTCCTTGGATGTTTGTTTACAATTTTACACCTACCTGGGAAGATCATTAAAGTAAACTTCAGATCTAAGTTGGTTTGTTCGTAATGTTTTACCAATCTTATTCGATGAATTAACTGATTGACCTCGAGTAAAATAGCATTTCGAAGGGCGTTAACTTTTGATTTGTATAAGTTCAACACAGAAGGCAGTGTCAAAATATTTAGTGTTCAAAAGATGTTCTTGCACAAATTTCGGTTGACAAGTCGACAAACGGATCGTTTTGCAGATAATGGAGATTACTTACCCTCAAGGTTTTAGTTTTAGAACTAAAATATACCCCAAAAGATGTGCATCAATATACTGGACTTCTTGCTGGCGCCTTTACACGTATTTGAACTCGTCCTTTAGTTGTTATCGCCAAGGTCCCTTAATGCAGCTCAATAGAAATAAATATAATTCAAATTTCCTAATAACACGTCACTTAATGTTCGTGGTACAAGAGAAGAGAGAATAGCCTTCATTTGATGAGTAACTCACAAGCTAGCTCCACAATATTAGATTTTCCTCGTAAATGCGAAAGCCATTTGTTTCCCTATGGAAACGCAATTACAAAACTTATTACAACGGGAAGCGGGAGTTTTATATTGACTCGGCTGCTTTCATTACTACTTCATAGCAAACAAGCTGTATTCATTAAATCATCAAGTATGGTTCCAAAACCTAATTAGTTTGTAACTTGTTGTATAATAGCTCCATACAATGTAATTATCTCCATGATTATTAAAACCAAATCGGCAGCTAAGCTCTAAAGTATACTAATTTTAGATCATTATGTTTTTTTGGGTGAAAGCATCCTTCTAAAAGGGGAATTTCAGTAGTCCAATTTTGCTGGCTGACAAGATTTACCAAGAGTTTTTGAAAAAAGGTATATGCACCAAATTTTAAAAATTGGATAGTAAGTGCAACGTTTAGAAAGCATACACTACACTATATACTCAGTTTTGAAAAAAGTTAAAACTTGTTCTGGGCGTCAGGATCAGTAGGCCTGCTCATTTCATAGTTCTGAATTGGGTCTTACGCTACCTCACTGATGACATAAATATATCATTTTTCCAACAGGTATTCACTGAGGTTAATATATTGTTAAAGATGTTTTCCATCGTTTTTTGAGTGAACACAAAGTACACGACATTTCGGGATTTGGAATCTTAACCCATTTGAAAGAGTTAGCCTGAAAGTAATCAGTGCAAGCTAACTAATCACCCACCACCAAAACCTTTAATTTTTCCTTCTCTTTTAATTGAAATTAAAAACACAAATAGAGAAAACAAGCACGTCCACGACCAGTGACAGCTGCACCCTATTGGCTGGCTCGGAGCAGTTGACGACCAATCACAGCCGTGAATCAGACTGACCAATTGTAACAGAGAACACAATATTTTTTATGGACAGTCAATGGAAACCGCACAAACATTCTAACTATTTGTTAGCAAAACCTGATTTATTCATAAAAATCCTAAATAATTCTTTTCAAGGGGTGGGCTGGGCATAAATCTTTATTTTGTGTGTTCTCTGTTACAGTTGGTCAGTCTGATTCACGGCTGTGATTGGTCGACCACTGCTCCCAGCCAGTCAATAAGGCTGTCAGGCGGCAGTCAGTGTGCAGCTGTCGCTGGCCGTAACGTTTTTGTACACGTTCAATTGCTTTCTAGGCAGCTGTATTAAACTAACAAGTTTAAGGGGGAGAATAATGAGATAAAATACAGGTTTTTTTGTGGGTGGTTGGTTAGCTTTCTCTGATTACTTTTACGCTAACTTTTTAACTTATGTTTTGTGTTTTGTTCCAAAACGTCGTGTCCTTTTAGTTCACTCAAAAACGATGGAAAACGTCCGTCACTATACATTAACCTCAGAAATTGTACAATCGTCAAAACAATCTTCAAACAAAGGCATTCACTAATATTTAAAGTATAATAAATTGTCTTGATAATTTACCAGTATGAGTGTTTTTAATAGTTCAGTAATTATTATATTTACAAAACATCCACCTAACCTTTGAGTTAACTGAAACACAGTGAACACAAGTTTACGGAACACCCTGAACTGCACATTACATCACGGTGAAACACTAAACTGTACTTAATCTTAGGGTGGTGGAACCTGTTGCTAAAGGTTTCATTAAGGTTAATAACCCAGAACCGTTCCACTAGCCCGGCTATGTAAGGGAGGTTCTATAGCTTGTAAGCCCCTAGAATCTTGTGTTAGAGCAGAGGTTTGAATACACGTTCAGCTCTGGCTCTAATTTGACTTGAACGTTCTCTAAATGTGGGTATTTTAAGGTTTTGAAATTCTACGAAGTAGTTTTATATGCAGAAATGTTGTTCACATTTAGGAAACATAGCAGTTTTAGCCGTTGATTAGTCTGTTAGCCAACCTAATGTCGTACATGATACTTCAATGTTCCAAATTAATTAAAAACTTATCTTATTAATAAAATTTTTCTTCTTTAATTCCATTTTAAATTTGATGTTTGAACAGTTGACTTGTAAAAATGATTGCTTGTTAGTAAAGTTGGTCTATTAGGCTACAATAAATAACTTCAATTTGTAACGTGAAACTAATTTTTATAAACATTTGACGACGTGTTAATTTCAATAAATTGTAGTTAAATTATTGTGTTGTATTAAGTTTAAGGTAGAAAAGTACTATTAAACTCTTCGAATATACACAAGCCTTGAAGTTATTTATAGTTATATCATTGTAGAAACGTATTTATGTAGTTATGTGTTCGTTGTGGCTATCTTGTTATCTACATATTTTTATCGTCCGGCACTTATTGAGGTTCTAATAGGAATTTAACTAGGTAAGATACAAAACACAGAAGAACTGTAACATATGTAGAATTTTGTAGTCCTAACTTCCCCTCGTTAGCAAGACAAACTTTACCTCTTTTTACCTTTAGTATTAGTTACTCATTATCCATAGTGAAACATTATAGAATCATCTAAGGACTTGAGAAAGGTTGAACTAATAATGTACTGCGTTATAACAATTGTACTGCAAATGTTTAATAACTACTATTTTAGAGTTTGAACTTATGCATAACAGAACGCTTTGGCTTTTGGTCTCACTTTGGCGGTCAGTCGTAGAAATGACTGGAGTAGATGCAGAATGAGTGCAGAAAGACAAACATTTACAAAAAAAAAATTAATTTATTGTTTAATGGAATTTCAAAAGGTTTTCGTTAAGAATTTTCTTAAACTAATTCGGTTAATAGAGCATTGGCGTCAGCAATAAGTACATTTCTATATTTTTAAATTCCCTCAAAACGTCAAAAGATCATTACTAACATATTGTATTTTGTTAACTATTAATTTGCATTTTAATCTTATTCGCATGAGTTTTAGGTGCAAACTGTTTAAAGGCTCGAAATATTTCAAGAACAATCACCAACCGTAATTGTCATCATCAAAGTATGCTGTCAATATGCGCATATCAGACACGCTGTTTAGAACGCATTCTCATAATATCTTTAGCAAATTGAAAATTGATGCATGCACAAAGAGGACGTGTGGTGCTTTACATTTTCAAACGATTGTGCGATAAATATTTCATAACAAAGACAACAATGACGTTTAATTGATTTTCCTTTGGTACAAGCTACGAAGTTATATTGTACATTGTGATATCGCTATAACCAGCTGTTAATACGTTTTGACGACAATAATCCAGTGAGTGCTTAGTTTAAAATGTCAATTTCTTACATTCAATCTTTGAATTGGAAAATTGCTGATGATATGATTAATAATGCCATTATATATTAATAACACTTGTTCTTGGCATTTACGAGAGAGATAGTTAGTACAAACACATTCATATTTCTAATTATTAATTGGTGTATTTTAAGCTATAACTTAGAACCAATACAGCGAGGCTTGTGAACCATTGTTTCGGATCCCTTTTCTATTGACATATTAATCACAGCACAATCTGTGGTAAAACTTGAAACCTTTGAAAAGACTACAGTTATAGGGAACTATTACATTTAACCAAATGAAACGATAATTAAAAAACACTTCAAATTTGTCTTTAAGAATTTGAGGGAGGTAGTTAATAATCTTTTGCCCATTTCACTGATTTGATACCATAATTCAATAAACTATCCACGCGTTTCAACAAAAAGTCCGATTTTGTTCAAATTTAAATTTATTCCAAAGTAATCATTGGCGATTTTAAAACTAATGTGCGTTTTCTTTGATAAAGAACGCTCCAGAACTAATTTTTCGTTTAAAATTATTTCGAAATCGTAATTCAATTTTTGTATCAAAGAAAGACGTGCAGCATGAAAAGTGTTTAAAACCACGTTTGTGTATAGTGTTTAAACGATGAAAGTTCCTTAGCCAAGAGAATATATTCACAGGTATATATCATGCACGGTGACGTGTTCTGCTATCTAGGGTGGCTGTGCTGTATTTATGTATGGGCTTATCTAATACTGCTTGCGCCGGAGTTGGGTATAAATGAAATCTCACTCAAGCATTTGCATTTAAAGGTCTTTTTACATTCTTGTTTTAACTGATTCCTAATAATAGAGGTTTCCCAAATCATATTTATTTATTGCTCTCCCCTTGCAGCTCTTTTGGTAGTAAAAATAATCTTTTAATTTCTTTTCTAACATTTTACCTTGACCTTTTATAATCAGCTATAAAGTTAGCCATACCGTCTGAAATATACACGCTAAGGTTTTGAAATCAGACATAGCAACATTACAGTTTCCATAACTTAATTGTTTTTTATGACTCTGTCATCAACCGCCAAATTTGTTAATACTCCTTTTTATTCTTCTCAAGTATTCTTTATTTACGCCCGTACTTTCGATTGAGTGTACTTTTACTTTAACTCTGGGTTTCTAAATAGTCGTTGACTATTTTAATAGAGTGTTTTTTACTCACGTAATTTAAATTTGATGAAGAAAGTATTAAAAATCCTCTTTAAAAAGCTTTTATTTTAAATTCCACTAGTTTTAACTACCCTTTTGACCATATTTTTTACCACTTTTTCATAACATACTTTTAACCCTAAAATGTCTTTAAACGTCACAACTTTAAGACCCTATACGCAAAACAACCTGGTTACAATGGCAAAAGCAGTCCAGTAAATGATTTATCAAGTTTTATGTGAGCTAAGCAACATTAACCTAAATGTAGTGTAATGGTAGCAAATGTGAACGGAAGTGGTGTCATACGTCACGGAAACTGACAGTGGGCGGGAACTGGCAATGATTCATTTCTCGAGTTTTTGCTTCTTCAGCAAACTTGCAGTTGACATTGTGAAAGTTTCGTAAAAACGACAACGAACTAACTGACTGCTTGGATAAACTGATTTAAAGTTCATGGTAAATGGAAAATTTATCATTTTAGTAATAAGTAATTTGGAACCAAAAAAGGAGACAGGTTTACGAAGTTACAAAATCTAGCCGAATTAAAAATTTTCCTTCATTCGCTTTCATACCCACCAATTTAACAGTTATGTCCATTCAAGAACTATACAAACAGTCTGTTGTAAATTGTAAAGTGCTTCTTGAGGCCTTGTTAGATACCTACAAAACATAACCCTTAAACAAATTTCAAGCTTACAATCCAACAAAGTATGAAGCCCAATTATTTCACAGCAGAGAGGTTCAACGATCAAGGCATCATACTAGTAAAGCGGTAGTCCTCGGCTCAAAAACTGCCTGAGGATATAATTTTTCTTTTTGACCCTTTCTCTATTTAAAATGTTTTTGGTTGATTTCAAACCAACTTTTTAATATAAAGATTCGTCAAGTACAATAAGTTTAAAAATAATTTGAATAAATTATCCAATTATACTTACACATTTAAATTTAGTTTTGTAAGGGGATTTTGTTACTTGGGCGTTAATAGTATGACACAGTTAGTACTGGACTGATTGGGTTTGACAATTACAATCCTCTGTGTTCTTGGCAATTTTTTGAGACAGCTGATGACGCAATGAACAGCTGTAGAACACAATCAGGTCAAGCTGTGTCCAGACTAATTGACAACTACTGAACCACTAGTTCTACTGAACATGTGACAGTTATTAGACTGAGTGGGTTTGACAATTACAATCCTCTATGTTCTTGGCAACTGTTTGAGTCAGCTGGTGATGCAGTGAACAGCTGTAGAACACAATCAGGTCAAGCTGTGTCCAGACTGATTGACAACTACTGAACCACTAGGTATACTGAACATGAGACAGTTACTAGACTGATTGGGTTTGACAATTACAATCCTCTGTGTTCTTGGCAACTGTTTGAGTCACTGATGACGCAATGAACAGCTGAGAACACAATCAGGTCAAGCTGTGTCCAGACTGATTGACAACTACTGAACCACTAGGTATACTGAACATGTGACAGTTACTAGACTGATTGGGTTTGACAATTACAATCCTCTATGTTCTTGGCAACTGTTTGAGTCACTGATGATGCAATGAACAGCTGAGGAACACAATCAGGTCAAGCTGTGTCCAGACTGATTGACAACTACTGAACCACTAGGTATACTGAACATGAGACAGTTACTGGACTGATTGGGTTTGACAATTACAATCCTCTATGTTCTTGGCAACTGTTTGAGTCACTGATGATGCAATGAACAGCTGTAGGAACACAATCAGGTCAAGCTGTGTCCAGACTGATTGACAACTACTGAACCACTAGGTATACTGAACATGTGACAGTTACTAGACTGATTGGGTTTGACAATTACAATCCTCTGTGTTCTTGTCAACTGTTTGAGTCAATGATGCAATGAACAGCTGTAGAACACAATCAGGTCAAGCTGTGTCCAGACTGATTGACAACTACTGAACCACTAGGTATACTGAACATGAGAGTTACTGGACTGATTGGGTTTGACAATTACAATCCTCTGTGTTCTTGGTCAATTGTTTGAGTCAATGATGATGCAATGAACAGATGTAGAACACAATCAGGTCAAGCTGTGTCCAGACTGATTGACAACTACTGAACCACTAGGTATACTGAACATGTGAGAGTTACTGGACTGATTGGGTTTGACAATTACAATCCTCTGTGTTCTTGGCAATTGTTTGAGTCAATGATGATGCAATGAACAGCTGTAGACACAATCAGGTCAAGCTGTGTCCAGACTGATTGACAACTACTGAACCACTAGGTATACTGAACATGTGACAGTTACTGGACTGATTGGGTTTGACAATTACAATCCTCTGTGTTCTTGGCAATTGTTTGAGTCACTGATGATGCAATGAACAGCTGTAGAACACAATCAGGTCAAGCTGTGTCCAGACTGATTGACAACTACTGAACCACTAGGTATACTGAACATGTGACAGTTACTGGACTGATTGGGTTTGACAATTACAATCCTCTGTGTTCTTGTCAATTGTTTGAGTCAGCTGATGATGCAATGAACAGCTGTAGAACACAATCAGGTCAAGCTGTGTCCAGACTGATTGACAACTACTGAACCACTAGGTATACTGAACATGTGACAGTTACTGGACTGATTGGGTTTGACAATTACAATCCTCTGTGTTCTTGTCAACTGTTTGAGTCAGCTGATGCAATGAACAGCTGTAGAACACAATCAGGTCAAGCTGTGTCCAGACTGATTGACAACTACTGAACCACTAGGTATACTGAACATGTGACAGTTACTGGACTGATTGGGTTTGACAATTACAATCCTCTGTGTTCTTGGCAACTGTTTGAGTCAGCTGATGATGCATGAACAGCTGTAGAACACAATCAGGTCAAGCTGTGTCCAGACTGATTGACAACTACTGAACCACTAGGTATACTGAACATGAGAGTTACTGGACTGATTGGGTTTGACAATTACATCCTCTGTGTTCTTGGCAACTGTTTGAGTCAGCTGATGATGCAATGAACAGCTGTGAACACAATCAGGTCAAGCTGTGTCAGACTGATTGACAACTACTGAACCACTAGGTATACTGAACATGTGACAGTTACTGGACTGATTGGGTTTGACAATTACAATCCTCTGTGTTCTTGGCAACTGTTTGAGTCACTGATGATGCAATGAACAGCTGAGAACACAATCAGGTCAAGCTGTGTCCAGACTGATTGACAACTACTGAACCACTAGGTATACTGAACATGTGAGACAGTTACTGACTGATTGGGTTTGACAATTACAATCCTCTGTGTTCTTGGCAATTGTTTGAGTCAGCTGATGATGCAATGAACAGCTGTAGAACACAATCAGGTCAAGCTGTGTCCAGACGATTGACAACTACTGAACCACTAGGTATACTGAACATGTGACAGTTACTGGACTGATTGGGTTTGACAATTACAATCCTCTGTGTTCTTGTCAACTGTTTGAGTCAGCTGATGATGCAATGAACAGCTGTAGAACACAATCAGGTCAAGCTGTGTCCAGACTGATTGACAACTACTGAACCACTAGGTATACTGAACATGTGACAGTTACTGGACTGATTGGGTTTGACAATTACAATCCTCTGTGTTCTTGGCAACTGTTTGAGTCAACTGATGATGCAATGAACAGCTGTAGAACACAATCAGGTCAAGCTGTGTCAGACTGATTGACAACTACTGAACCACTAGGTATACTGAACATGTGACAGTTACTGGACTGATTGGGTTTGACAATTACAATCCTCTGTGTTCTTGGCAACTGTTTGAGTCAATGATGATGCAATGAACAGCTGTAGAACACAATCAGGTCAAGCTGTGTCCAGACTGATTGACAACTACTGAACCACTAGGTATACTGAACATGTGACAGTTACTGGACTGATTGGGTTTGACAATTACAATCCTCTGTGTTCTTGTCAACTGTTTGAGTCAATGATGATGCATGAACAGCTGTAGAACACAATCAGGTCAAGCTGTGTCCAGACTGATTGACAACTACTGAACCACTAGGTATACTGAACATGAGACAGTTATTAGACTGAGTGGGTTTGACAATTACAATCCTCTGTGTTCTTGTCAATTGTTTGAGACAGCTGATGATGCATTGAACAGCTGTAGAACACAATCAGGTCAAGCTGTGTCCAGACTGATTGACAACTACTGAACCACTAGGTATACTGAACATGAGACAGTTACTGGACTGATTAGGTTTGACAATTACAATCCTCTGTGTTCTTGTCAATTGTTTGAGACAGCTGATGATGCATTGAACAGCTGTAGAACACAATCAGGTCAAGCTGTGTCCAGACTGATTGACAACTACTGAACCACTAGGTATACTGAACATGTGACAGTTACTAGACTGATTGGGTTTGACAATTACAATCCTCTGTGTTCTTGTCAATTGTTTGAGTCAATGATGATGCAATGAACAGCTGTAGAACACAATCAGGTCAAGCTGTGTCCAGACTGATTGACAACTACTGAACCACTAGGTATACTGAACATGTGAGAGTTACTAGACTGATTGGGTTTGACAATTACAATCCTCTGTGTTCTTGGCAACTGTTTGAGTCACTGATGATGCAGTGAACAGCTGTAGAACACAATCAGGTCAAGCTGTGTCCAGACTGATTGACAACTACTGAACCACTAGGTATACTGAACATGAGACAGTTACTAGACTGATTGGGTTTGACAATTACAATCCTCTGTGTTCTTGTCAACTGTTTGAGACAGCTGATGATGCAATGAACAGCTGTAGAACACAATCAGGTCAAGCTGTGTCCAGACTGATTGACAACTACTGAACCACTAGGTATACTGAACATGTGACAGTTACTGGACTGATTGGGTTTGACAATTACAATCCTCTGTGTTCTTGGCAATTGTTTGAGTCACTGATGATGCAATGAACAGCTGTAGAACACAATCAGGTCAAGCTGTGTCCAGACTGATTGACAACTACTGAACCACTAGGTATACTGAACATGTGAGAGTTACTAGACTGATTGGGTTTGACAATTACAATCCTCTATGTTCTTGGCAATTGTTTGAGTCACTGATGATGCAATGAACAGCTGTAGAACACAATCAGGTCAAGCTGTGTCCAGACTGATTGACAACTACTGAACCACTAGGTATACTGAACATGTGAGAGTTACTGGACTGATTGGGTTTGACAATTACAATCCTCTGTGTTCTTGTCAATTGTTTGAGTCAATGATGATGCAATGAACAGCTGTAGAACACAATCAGGTCAAGCTGTGTCCAGACTGATTGACAACTACTGAACCACTAGGTATACTGAACATGTGACAGTTACTGGACTGATTGGGTTTGACAATTACAATCCTCTGTATTCTTGTCAATTGTTTGAGTCAATGATGATGCAATGAACAGTTGTAGAACACAATCAGGTCAAGCTGTGTCCAGACTGATTGACAACTACTGAACCACTAGGTATACTGAACATGAGACAGTTACTGGACTGATTGGGTTTGACAATTACAATCCTCTGTGTTCTTGGCAATTGTTTGAGTCAGCTGATGCAATGAACAGTTGTAGAACACAATCAGGTCAAGCTGTGTCAGACTGATTGACAACTACTGAACCACTAGGTATACTGAACATGAGACAGTTACTAGACTGATTAGGTTTGACAATTACAATCCTCTGTGTTCTTGTCAATTGTTTGAGACAGCTGATGATGCATTGAACAGCTGTAGAACACAATCAGGTCAAGCTGTGTCAGACTGATTGACAACTACTGAACCACTAGGTATACTGAACATGTGAGAGTTACTGGACTGATTGGGTTTGACAATTACAATCCTCTGTGTTCTTGGCAACTGTTTGAGTCACTGATGATGCAATGAACAGATGTAGAACACAATCATGTCAAGCTGTGTCCAGACTGATTGACAACTACTGAACCACTAGGTATACTGATCATGAGAGTTACTAGACTGATTGGGTTTGACAATTACGATCCTCTGTGTTATTGGCAACTGTTTGAGTCACTGATGATGCAGTGAACAGCTGTAGAACACAATCAGGTCAAGCTGTGTCCAGACTGATTGACAACTACTGAACCACTAGGTATACTGAACATGAGACAGTTACTAGACTGATTAGGTTTGACAATTACAATCCTCTGTGTTCTTGTCAACTGTTTGAGTCACTGATGATGCAATGAACAGCTGTAGAACACAATCAGGTCAAGCTGTGTCCAGACTGATTGACAACTACTGAACCACTAGGTATACTGAACATGAGACAGTTACTAGACTGATTGGGTTTGACAATTACAATCCTCTGTATTCTTGTCAATTGTTTGAGTCAGCTGATGCAATGAACAGCTGTAGAACACAATCAGGTCAAGCTGTGTCCAGACTGATTGACAACTACTGAACCACTAGGTATACTGAACATGAGACAGTTACTGGACTGATTAGGTTTGACAATTACAATCCTCTGTGTTCTTGTCAATTGTTTGAGTCAGCTGATGCAATGAACAGCTGTGTAGAACACAATCAGGCCAAGCTGTGTCCAGACTGATTGACAACTACTGAACCACTAGGTATACTGAACATGAGACAGTTACTGGACTGATTAGGTTTGACAATTACAATCCTCTGTGTTCTTGTCAATTGTTTGAGTCAGCTGGTGATGCAATGAACAGCTGTGTAGAACACAATCAGGTCAAGCTGTGTCCAGACTAATTGACAACTACTGACCACTAGGTATACTGAACATGACAGTTACTAGACTGATTGGTTTGACAATTACAACTCTGTGTTCTTGGCAACTGTTTGAGTCACTGATGATGCAATGAACAGCTGAGGAACACAATCAGGTCAAGCTGTGTCAGACTGATTGACAACTACTGAACCACTAGGTATACTGAACATGAGACAGTTACTAGACTGATTGGGTTTGACATTACAATCCTCTGTATTCTTGTCAATTGTTTGAGACAGCTGATGATGCATTGAACAGCTGTAGAACACAATCAGGTCAAGCTGTCCAGACTGATTGACAACTACTGAACCACTAGGTATACTGAACATGAGACAGTTACTAGACTGATTGGGTTTGACAATTACAATCCTCTGTGTTCTTGTCAATTGTTTGAGTCAACTGATGATGCATTGAACAGCTGTAGAACACAATCAGGTCAAGCTGTGTCCAGACTGATTGACAACTACTGACCACTAGGTATACTGAACATGAGACAGTTACTAGACTGATTGGGTTTGACAATTACAATCCTCTGTGTTCTTGTCAATTGTTTGAGTCAGCTGATGCAATGAACAGCTGTAGAACACAATCAGTCAAGCTGTGTCCAGACTGATTGACAACTACTGAACCACTAGGTATACTGAACATGTGACAGTTACTAGACTGATTGGTTTGACAATTACAATCCTCTGTGTTCTTGCAATTGTTTGAGTCAGCTGATGATGCAATGAACAGCTGTAGAACACAATCAGGTCAAGCTGTGTCCAGACTGATTGACAACTACTGAACCACTAGGTATACTGAACATGTGACAGTTACTGGACTGATTGGGTTTGACAATTACAATCCTCTGTGTTCTTGCAATTGTTTGAGTCACTGATGATGCAGTGAACAGCTGTAGAACACAATCAGGTCAAGCTGTGTCCAGACTGATTGACAACTACTGAACCACTAGGTATACTGAACATGTGACAGTTACTAGACTGATTAGGTTTGACAATTACAATCCTCTGTGTTCTTGGCAACTGTTTGAGTCAGCTGATGATGCAATGAACAGCTGTAGAACACAATCAGGTCAAGCTGTCCAGACTGATTGACAACTACTGAACCACTAGGTATACTGAACATGAGAGTTACTGGACTGATTGGGTTTGACAATTACAATCCTCTGTGTTCTTGGCAATTGTTTGAGTCAGCTGATGATGCAATGAACAGCTGAGAACACAATCAGGTCAAGCTGTGTCCAGACTGATTGACAACTACTGAACCACTAGGTATACTGAACATGTGAGACAGTTACTAGACTGATTGGGTTTGACAATTACAATCCTCTGTGTTCTTGTCAATTGTTTGAGTCAGCTGATGATGCAATGAACAGCTGTAGAACACAATCAGGTCAAGCTGTGTCAGACTGATTGACAACTACTGAACCACTAGGTATACTGAACATGAGACAGTTACTGGACTGATTAGGTTTGACAATTACATCCTCTGTGTTCTTGTCAATTGTTTGAGTCAGCTGATGATGCAATGAACAGCTGAGAACACAATCAGGTCAAGCTGTGTCCAGACTGATTGACAACTACTGAACCACTAGGTATACTGAACATGAGACAGTTACTGGACTGATTGGGTTTGACAATTACAATCCTCTGTGTTCTTGGCAACTGTTTGAGTCAACTGATGATGCAATGAACAGCTGTAGAACACAATCAGGTCAAGCTGTGTCCAGACTGATTGACAACTACTGAACCACTAGGTATACTGAACATGAGACAGTTACTGGACTGATTGGGTTTGACAATTACAATCCTCTGTATTCTTGTCAATTGTTTGAGTCAGCTGGTGATGCAATGAACAGCTGTAGAACACAATCAGGTCAAGCTGTGTCCAGACTGATTGACAACTACTGAACCACTAGGTATACTGAACATGTGACAGTTATTAGACTGATTGGGTTTGACAATACAATCCTCTGTGTTCTTGGCAATTGTTTGAGTCAATGATGATGCAATGAACAGCTGTAGAACACAATCAGGTCAAGCTGTGTCAGACTGATTGACAACTACTGAACCACTAGGTATACTGAACATGAGACAGTTACTAGACTGATTGGGTTTGACAATTACAATCCTCTGTGTTCTTGTCAATTGTTTGAGTCAGCTGATGATGCAATGAACAGCTGTAGAACACAATCAGGTCAAGCTGTGTCCAGACTGATTGACAACTACTGAACCACTAGGTATACTGAACATGAGACAGTTACTGGACTGATTGGGTTTGACAATTACAATCCTCTGTGTTCTTGGCAACTGTTTGAGTCAATGATGATGCAATGAACAGCTGTAGAACACAATCAGGTCAAGCTGTCCAGACTGATTGACAACTACTGAACCACTAGGTATACTGAACATGAGACAGTTACTAGACTGATTGGGTTTGACAATTACAATCCTCTGTGTTCTTGTCAATTGTTTGAGTCAATGATGATGCAATGAACAGCTGTAGAACACAATCAGGCCAAGCTGTGTCCAGACTGATTGACAACTACTGAACCACTAGGTATACTGAACATGTGAGACAGTTACTGGACTGATTGGGTTTGACAATTACAATCCTCTGTGTTCTTGTCAATTGTTTGAGTCAGCTGATGCAATGAACAGCTGTAGAACACAATCAGGTCAAGCTGTGTCCAGACTGATTGACAACTACTGAACCACTAGGTATACTGAACATGAGACAGTTACTAGACTGATTGGGTTTGACAATTACATCCTCTGTGTTCTTGTCAATTGTTTGAGACAGCTGATGATGCATTGAACAGCTGTAGAACACAATCAGGCCAAGCTGTGTCCAGACGATTGACAACTACTGAACCACTAGGTATACTGAACATGTGAGACAGTTACTGGACTGATGGGTTTGACAATTACAATCCTCTGTGTTCTTGGCAATTGTTTGAGTCAGCTGATGCAATGAACAGCTGAGGAACACAATCAGGTCAAGCTGTGTCCAGACTGATTGACAACTACTGAACCACTAGGTATACTGAACATGTGAGAGTTACTAGACTGATTGGGTTTGACAATTACAATCCTCTGTGTTCTTGCAACTGTTTGAGTCACTGATGATGCAATGAACAGCTGAGAACACAATCAGGTCAAGCTGTGTCCAGACTGATTGACAACTACTGACCACTAGGTATACTGAACATGAGACAGTTATTAGACTGAGTGGGTTTGACAATTACAATCCTCTGTGTTCTTGTCAACTGTTTGAGACAGCTGATGATGCAATGAACAGCTGTAGAACACAATCAGGTCAAGCTGTGTCCAGACTGATTGACAACTACTGAACCACTAGGTATACTGAACATGAGACAGTTACTAGACTGATTGGGTTTGACAATTACAATCCTCTGTGTTCTTGTCAATTGTTTGAGTCAGCTGATGCAATGAACAGCTGTAGAACACAATCAGGTCAAGCTGTGTCCAGACTGATTGACAACTACTGAACCACTAGGTATACTGAACATGTGAGACAGTTACTAGACTGATTGGGTTTGACAATTACAATCCTCTGTGTTCTTGTCAATTGTTTGAGACAGCTGATGATGCAATGAACAGCTGTAGAACACAATCAGGTCAAGCTGTGTCCAGACTGATTGACAACTACTGAACCACTAGGTATACTGAACATGAGACAGTTACTGGACTGATTGGGTTTGACAATTACAATCCTCTGTGTTCTTGTCAATTGTTTGAGTCAGCTGATGCAATGAACAGCTGAGGAACACAATCAGGTCAAGCTGTGTCAGACTGATTGACAACTACTGAACCACTAGGTATACTGAACATGAGACAGTTACTGGACTGATTAGGTTTGACAATTACAATCCTCTGTGTTCTTGCAATTGTTTGAGTCAATGATGATGCAATGAACAGCTGTAGAACACAATCAGGCCAAGCTGTGTCCAGACTGATTGACAACTACTGAACCACTAGGTATACTGAACATGAGACAGTTACTGGACTGATTGGGTTTGACAATTACAATCCTCTGTGTTCTTGGCAATTGTTTGAGTCAGCTGGTGATGCAGTGAACAGCTGTAGAACACAATCAGGTCAAGCTGTGTCCAGACTGATTGACAACTACTGAACCACTAGGTATACTGAACATGAGACAGTTACTAGACTGATTGGGTTTGACAATACAATCCTCTGTGTTCTTGTCAACTGTTTGAGTCAATGATGATGCAATGAACAGCTGTAGGAACACAATCAGGTCAAGCTGTGTCAGACTGATTGACAACTACTGAACCACTAGGTATACTGAACATGTGACAGTTATTAGACTGAGTGGGTTTGACAATTACAATCCTCTATGTTCTTGGCAACTGTTTGAGTCACTGATGATGCAATGAACAGCTGAGGAACACAATCAGGTCAAGCTGTGTCCAGACTGATTGACAACTACTGAACCACTAGGTATACTGAACATGTGACAGTTATTAGACTGATTGGGTTTGACAATTACAATCCTCTATGTTCTTGGCAACTGTTTGAGTCACTGATGACGCAATGAACAGCTGAGGAACACAATCAGGTCAAGCTGTGTCCAGACTGATTGACAACTACTGAACCACTAGGTATACTGAACATGTGACAGTTATTAGACTGAGTGGGTTTGACAATTACAATCCTCTATGTTCTTGGCAACTGTTTGAGTC
The DNA here is from genome assembly GCA_018831715.1 of Matsumurasca onukii. NCBI lineage: Eukaryota > Metazoa > Arthropoda > Insecta > Hemiptera > Cicadellidae > Matsumurasca > Matsumurasca onukii. The sequence continues at coordinate 27,474,096 of CM032061.1, forward strand.
AGCTGATGACGCAATGAACAGCTGAGAACACAATCAGGTCAAGCTGTGTCCAGACTGATTGACAACTACTGAACCACTAGGTATACTGAACATGTGACAGTTATTAGACTGAGTGGGTTTGACAATTACAATCCTGTGTTCTTGGCAACTGTTTGAGTCACTGATGACGCAATGAACAGCTGAGGAACACAATCAGGTCAAGCTGTGTCCAGACTAATTGACAACTACTGAACCACTAGGTATACTGAACATGTGACAAAGTTACTGGACTGATTGGTTTGACAATTACAATCTCTGTGTTCTTGGCAACTGTTTGAGTCATGATGATGCAATGAACAGCTGTAGAACACAATCAGGTCAAGCTGTGTCCAGACTGATTGACAACTACTGAACCACTAGGTATACTGAACATGAGAGTTACTGGACTGATGGGTTTGACAATTACAATCCTCTGTGTTCTTGTCAATTGTTTGAGTCAATGATGATGCAATGAACAGCTGTAGAACACAATCAGGTCAAGCTGTGTCCAGACTGATTGACAACTACTGAACCACTAGGTATACTGAACATGTGACAGTTACTGACTGATTGGGTTTGACAATTACAATCCTCTGTGTTCTTGTCAATTGTTTGAGTCAATGATGCAATGAACAGCTGTAGAACACAATCAGGTCAAGCTGTGTCCAGACTGATTGACAACTACTGAACCACTAGGTATACTGAACATGTGACAGTTACTGGACTGATTGGGTTTGACAATTACAATCCTCTATGTTCTTGGCAACTGTTTGAGTCAATGATGATGCAATGAACAGTTGTAGAACACAATCAGGTCAAGCTGTGTCCAGACTGATTGACAACTACTGACCACTAGGTATACTGAACATGTGAGAGTTACTGGACTGATTAGGTTTGACAATTACAATCCTCTGTGTTCTTGTCAATTGTTTGAGTCAACTGATGATGCAATGAACAGCTGAGAACACAATCAGGTCAAGCTGTGTCAGACTGATTGACAACTACTGACCACTAGGTATACTGAACATGAGACAGTTACTAGACTGATTGGGTTTGACATTACAATCCTCTGTGTTCTTGTCAATTGTTTGAGACAGCTGATGATGCATTGAACAGCTGTAGAACACAATCAGGTCGCTGTGTCCAGACTGATTGACAACTACTGAACCACTAGGTATACTGAACATGAGAGTTACTGGACTGATTGGGTTTGACAATTACAATCCTGTGTTCTTGTCAATTGTTTGAGTCACTGATGATGCAATGAACATGAACAGCTGTAGAACACAATCAGGCCAAGCTGTGTCCAGACTGATTGACAACTACTGAACCACTAGGTATACTGAACATGTGAGACAGTTACTGACTGATTGGGTTTGACAATTACAATCCTCTGTGTTCTTGTCAATTGTTTGAGTCAGCTGATGATGCAATGAACAGCTGTAGAACACAATCAGGTCAAGCTGTGTCCAGACTGATTGACAACTACTGAACCACTAGGTATACTGAACATGAGACAGTTACTGGACTGATTAGGTTTGACAATTACAATCCTCTGTGTTCTTGTCAATTGTTTGAGACAGCTGATGATGCAATGAACAGCTGTAGAACACAATCAGGTCAAGCTGTGTCCAGACTGATTGACAACTACTGAACCACTAGGTATACTGAACATGCAGAATGTAATGAGCCAAGCAAGTTTCTAACCTTTAGAGAGTACGGCCCGCTACAATGTTTGTAGTCGGTTTTGGTCTAGGTACTTTAATTAACCTTTTATTATTGTTAAACCTCATGGTTATTATTTAATCATAAGTTACTTGAGTTGTGTGAAAGATGTGTGTATGAATATTTATTCTAATACACACGAGTTGAAACCAAAATTACCAATAATTATTACACGGTAACTGGAATTATTAAAAAATAAATTAAAAACAATAATTTGTTTCTTTTATAATACTATTACTAGAAGTCCTAGATGTTGGATGGACATGCATTTCGGGCATAAGTTGCCCGTTTGCGATCCATCGTGCGATAAATCAACACATCTAGGACCTACAGGCAATGAGGTATTTATAGTACTTAAACAAGTCCTAAACTGGAATAAAAAAAATCTTGTTTTCTTTGTTTCAAATATTGAGATTAAAATGTGGCTAAACACAATTCTTAGCTAAAAAACCGAAAAGTAAAAATCAATATAAAATTTAAGAATACTATAGAAGAATACTAAACAACTTTACGGTGTTGGAATACAAGATAAATGATCAAGCATTTCTATACAATTTGCCAATGCAACTATCCAGTTCAGTGCGATTGAAACAAATGTGATCTGGAGTATTCCATTAATGCATAAAACAGACGACCTAGTTACTTTGCATTCAACTTTGCCGGCTTAGAGGATCCTAACTGATTGGACAACAAGAAAACACGACGTTTCTGGATCTACAATGTGATCCCTTCTTTAAGTGAAAAAATATTGTACATTCTGTTCACTTACAACAGAAAATGTCAGCAGTAAAATTTCAAACTCAGATAAACGAGAATGTGTACACTAACTGTATATTTTAACTTTTACTTTTTAAGGTGGTATAATGCGCCGGATAACTCCCTTTAATTGACTTTGTATACTGATTGTACTCTATGGCTAAACGATTCCAAAAAATATCACAGGAACAGTATAAATCTAGTGAAACAACGAGAATGGATCAATTTGTGAGCTGAACCCCAGTTTAGCGGCTTATCTGTGCAGTTGACTGTTGTTGCTTAATGCTTCAACAGTGAAACCACTTTTGTAAACAAATCCAGTGGATATCACAGATATAGTATAAATCTGGTAAAACAATGAGAATGGATCAATTTGTGAGCTGAACCCCAGTTTAGTGGCTTATCTGTGCATTTCGTTGTTGTTTCTTACTGCTTCAACACTATCCCTCACTTTTGTAAACAAATCCAAAAGATATCACAGGAACAGTATAAATCTGGTGAAACAACGAGAATGGATCAATTTGTAGCTGAACCCCAGTTTAGCGGCTTATCTGTGCAGTTGACTGTTGTTGCTTACTGCTTCAACACTGGACTCACTTTTGTAAACAAATCCAAAAGATATCGCAGGAACAGTATAAATCTGGTGAAACAACAAGACAGGATCAATTTGTGAGCTGAACCCCAGTTTAGCGGCTTATCTGTGCAGTTGACTGTTGTTGCTTACTGCTTCAACACTGGACTCACTTTGGAAACAAATCCAGTAGATATCACAGGAACAGTATAAATCTGGTGAAACAACGAGACAGGATCAATTTGTGAGCTGAACCCCAGTTTAGCGGCTTATCTGTGCAGTTGACTGTTGTTTACTGCTTCAACACTGGACTCACTTGTGTAAACAAATCCAGAAGATATCACAGAACAGTATAAATCTGGTGAAACAACGAGACAGGATCAATTTGTGAGCTGAACCCCAGTTTAGCGGCTTATCTGTGCAGTTGACTGTTGTTGTTTACTGCTTCAACACTGGACTCACTTGTGTAAACAAATCCAGTGGATATCACAGAATTAGTATAAATCTAGTGAAACAACGAGACAGGATCAATTTGTGAGCTGAACCCCAGTTTAGCGGCTTATCTGTGCAGTTGACTGTTGTTGCTTACTGCTTCAACACTGGACTCACTTTTGTAAACAAATCCAGTGGATATCACAGAACAGTATAAATCTAGTGAAACAACGAGACAGGATCAATTTGTGAGCTGAACCCCAGTTTAGCGGCTTATCTGTGCAGTTGACTGTTGTTGCTTACTGCTTCAACACTGGACTCACTTTTGTAAACAAATCCAGCAGATATCGCAGGAACAGTATAAATCTGATGAAACAACGAGACAGGATCAATTTGTGAGCTGAACCCCAGTTTAGCGGTGTATCTGTGCAGTTGACTGTTGTTGCTTACTGCTTCAACACTGGACTCACTTTTGTTAATAAATCCAGCAGATATCGCAGGAACAGTATAAATCTGATGAAACAACGAGACAGGATCAATTTGTGAGCTGAACCCCAGTTTAGCGGTGTATCTGTGCAGTTGACTGTTGTTGCTTACTGCTTCAACACTGGACTCACTTTTGTTAATAAATCCAGCAGATATCGCAGGAACAGTATAAATCTGATGAAACAACGAGACAGGATCAATTTGTGAGCTGAACCCCAGTTTAGCGGTTATCTGTGCAGTTGACTGTTGTTGCTTACTGCTTCAACACTGGACTCACTTTTGTTAATAAATCCAGCAGATATCGCAGGAACAGTATAAATCTGATGAAACAACGACAGGATCAATTTGTGAGCTGAACCCCAGTTTAGCGGTGTATCTGTGCAGTTGACTGTTGTTGCTTACTGCTTCAACACTGGACTCACTTTTGTTAATAAATCCAGCAGATATCGCAGGAACAGTATAAATCTGATGAAACAATGAGACAGGATCAATTTGTGAGCTGAACCCCAGTTTAGCGGTGTATCTGTGCAGTTGACTGTTGTTGCTTACTGCTTCAACACTGGACTCACTTTTGTTAATAAATCCAGCAGATATCGCAGGAACAGTATAAATCTGATGAAACAACGAGACAGGATCAATTTGTGAGCTGAACCCCAGTTTAGCGGCTTATCTGTGCAGTTGGCTGTTGTTGCTTACTGCTTCAACACTGGATTCACAATGCACGAACCAATCAGAGTATTTTATTCATACAGAATCTAGGTATGGTAGCTGTTTAAATTTTTCAAAATGTAAAAATGGCATAAAATACTAAAAATTTATAAGGATAAAAAAGTTGTATTTTTCAATTTTACAAAAAGATAAAACTAATTTTTCCAAATTTTACATTAATATTTTAATTTTTTGCGTCCTTTCACAGCTGGTACATGCCAGCTGATCTTTGATGTTCACATCTTAGGTGTACAAGTTGCACCTGTCAAACAGGTGAATAATATTTACAGTCAGCTGATCCAAAAGTGAGAACTATTACCGTACTATGTTTGAAAACAGCTGTTTTCAATTTTAATTGTTAACCATCTGATAGCTAAAAGTATTTGCAAAGTTAATATCTATTAACAGATAAATTGTTTTAGCGATTGATTTAACGTTTTTGTGACTATTTGTCAAAATGGTTCACTATACGATTTAGAATATTTTCCTCCAGATCGATTATTCTCATGTATTGTGGTCTTCCTCGGTTTTCTGTTTTAGCTTGCAGATTCCCAGTCTCACCAAGCTTTCGAAAAAAGGAAGCAAAAGTATAATGCTTTGGTTGTTATCTGTTAGGAAAAAATACAATCGCGCTGCCTCTTGGCCAACTCCATTGGCGTGCCCATTCATAAATATCATACCCGCTTTTTCTTGATACGTAAACTGAACAGTTTTAACAAATAGTCCCAATAACGTAAAATCAATCAAGAAAGCGTAAAAAAATTTATCGGTTAATCAATTTTATATTTGCGAATAATTTTAGCTATCAGCTGGTTAACAATTAAAATTGAAAACAGCTGTTTTTAAACCTAATGCGGTAATAGTTCTCAATTTTGGATCAGCTGACAGTAAATATTACTCACCTGTTGGACAGGTGCAACTTGTACACCTAAGATGTGAACACCAAAGATCAACTGATAATGTAACAGTTGTAAAAGACGCAAAAACTGAAAATATTATTGTAAAATTCGGAAAAATGAATGAGTTTGTATCTTTATGTAAAATTAAAAAAATACAGCTCTTTTTTATTCCTATAAATTCTTTGTATTATGCGCAATTTTTATGGTATTACAATTTAAAAAATTTAATAAACAGCTGGCAAACTTTTTTCCGTAAGGTTTTATGAAATAATTATTTTTTCTTATCTTGACCTTATGACACATGAACACCATACTAAGTTTGAATGAAATCGGCCAAACCGTTCTGGAGATATAAATTATTAAGTAAAAATACAAAATTGCGGCTACCGGGGTAACGAAGAATTTTAGGACCAATGTTATTAGGAATTCTTTTCATTGTTTTTGCATAAAGAACCCACCCCTGAAATTTGGCGTCCTATTTTAGAATCACCCTGTATATAAAATCTTCAAACGAATGTATAAAACCAAATGAATGTATCCTAAAGTAACTCTGTTTTTTCTGACACGTATTTAAAGGTTTAGGAGCTGCTTAGTTAAATTTTAGTTATCTTACAGTTGAAGTAGAATTTATATTGAGGTAAATGGTCACTATTTTGGAACTAGATATTTTATCATCCTTTTTTTTGTAAAACTACTTGCTTAGAGTCATGACCATTATCAGGTGGATTCAGAGTAAAAAATCACTAATTTAATTTGGGCCTAATGGTTTATTTATTTTGTAGCCACTGGCACATACAGTCTTTACAAAAAAAGAGGTTATAATAAAAAATCGTAAAATATAACAATTATTAAGACAAGTTCACAGATAAATTTAAATAGTATCTTCCAAACGTGCTAGATTCTGTAATAAGATTTTCGTACTAAAAAGGTTTTGAATGGTCGTTTGGATGTTATGATGTTGTCTTCTTTCTTGATGTTAAATGGTATCCTAATGATGAACTAATAAACAAGTTCTTCAATATGAGTTTGCAAAATTATCTTTAGTACGGTTTCAATATTTATCATAAGAAAAATATAAAACACATTAGTTTGTCACAATTATGTAAACACTAAACTCTTAAATGACTAAAGTACCTTCCAAATCTACTGTAACAGACGATTAATCATACAATTTACCATCATATAAAATTACAAGAGCACCTGGAATTTAAACCAGTTAGTGAATTGGGACGTCACAAACGAACTAATCACACAAACGGAACATGGAAGAGGAAACTGGACGGTGAAGTGAGTGACACAGGTGATTGTAAATTATCTCTCCCTTTGTCTGATTTCAGAGGACCAGATAACTAACACCACATGTGACCTGGCATTGTCAACTTGTATTGCAAACTGTGTTGATGTCGGTCTGTATATTTGTGTTGAACGTGACATGTAGGCGTTAGATGAAGGTGTTGTCGTTCTAAGCATTGACTAGGGGCGTTCTTTTTATAACTCGTGAGCTTTACGTAAGGTTATGGCAAGTTAGGGCTAGGATAGACTGGGTTAGGTAAGGTTTGGTAGGATACTTTGATACTTAAGAGGGGCCGGATAGAGCCCGAACGGCGTTCAAATGGGATAGGGAATTTAACATGGGAAAATTTTCAAACTGTGTTTTACGTAGGTTAATGAACTAAAATTGAAAAATTGGAAAGTTTTTCTGGGGAAGCATAGAGTAATTTGTGCTGCTGTATGTAAAAAAAAAATGAGTTTGGTTATAAAATATAATTTTGATTACTGAATTTACAGTGCTATGTTCTTATGGAAAAATCCAGTTTTTAGTTCAGAAGTACAAAATTAACTTGATGACGAAAGTAAAAGTTTTAGTGTTAATATGAAGCAGCATCTATGCAAATAGATCTATGCTTCCGAGAGAACATTTCCACATTTAAGTAAATTATCTTGCCTAAAACGTAGTTTGTAGTTTTTAGCCTATGTTATAAGCGTTACTCTGAGTTGGACCTGCGGCCGCTCTATTCGGCCCCCACTTAATACTTTGCTTTGAGACACCGACCACACTCTTAAAGGGTATTTTAAGGTAAATATGGGACGACTGTGAGTATGATGAGTGTTTTGATGGCTGATGAGGTGTAGTCTTGTTACAAACTACCGTCGACTGTTCCTCAGATTGGGTCGTTAATTAATAGCCCAACTACTAATGGAGTTGACCAACGACTTAAAGTGGCTTCCGATCCACGGAGACTGGCCATCGTAAAATGTTATCTACTCTTGGGAATCGAACCCGGGCTGATTTGGTGCGTAGCGAGCACTATACCACTGATCCATGGTCACCCCTATAGTCTAGATCAAATAAATAAATAGGTTAGGTAAAATATACTAGATTGGGTATTATTGTCATGACATGATGGCCTAGGTGCATTTGTCTAGGTAAGACTATGCTGAACTAAATTTATTTATTGAGAATCGGGATAGCGGTGGTAAGAGCCTGCAGCATGTGTGTCCAGGTGGAGAAGTGCGAGTCTGCAAAAATCTAGGCTCTTTTTTACAATCTTTTAAATTAGTTATCTTAATTTAAATTTACAATTGGGGATACATGTTATACTCGTATTTAATGCGTGTATATTTACATTAGAATAGTATAGGTTTGGTAATGTTTGTATGTTTGGTAACATGACTGCATTCACTTTCACACACAGCATAGGCTAATTGAAATAAATCTGAATGTTGTATTGTTGTTAATTCGATTGTGAGTCACGTTAAGCCGTTGGTCCTTGAATTTCCATTGGTCATTGGGATATTAATTAATGACCCATTCTATAAAAGAAATGTCGGCCTTAGTTTGTGACAAGACTACACCTCATAACTCATTATTACCACTAATCACATTCATCGTTCACCACATGTTTGCCTTAAAATACCCTCATGAGAGTGGTCGGCATCTCAAGTAGTGATATAGTGATAATCAAATAAAATGTGATAAGTACATTATCGAAATAGGCCACCACAGCTATTAATACTATTTATCGGCCCCGTTTGGCCACATACAAATCTTTTTCTGTTTCGCAAATCAAATTTTGGAGAATAGTCCAAGGAAGTTTAAAGTATTAATAATAACTCGACCATAAATACGATTTCTAGGAAACCCAGTCCATGTACGAGTATAACAGTTTAATACCTACTTCCAACAGTTATGTGTTCAAACATGAGATATCATTGAGTTGAATCTCTGCAAACTGCAGTAAAGTGAATGGTTTCAAGTTTTAACCGAAGACAAAACAGTTTCTGGAGCAAACACGGTTGTATCTTGTTATTCTATTACATCTAAAACCAAACTTCACTGTGTAAATTGTAGAATTGTTTAACATTGTTCTATTATTATATTTACCATATTGGTTTAGTAGCTGTTTAGTTTAATTATTCCGTATTTTATCGCATCACCGTAATAAGTTAGTAATGTTTAGCGTTAATTAGAAACAGACTATTAACATATGACTATTTATATATTTTTTGACAGTATGCTCTGAAAACAGCTGCTTTAGACACATGTATTGACAGTGTAAAGTGTCACCTTTAAGCTATGGTTTTCTAGAAAGCGGTGACCGCTACATTACGGCCGTAATATGACGGTGAGTTTTGTTTCCAATGTTATCAGATGCGAGTGGTTTCCTAGAAAACGGTGGACGTAAAGTAGCGGTGAACACTAGTTAAGGGTTTTCTCGCCAGGTGACACATATTGTTTTGTAAACAAAAGTCTAGCTTATCCATTACTATATACGTAAATCAGATTTGACAACTAAAGTAAACAACATGTCAAAAGTTGTTTTTGTCTACATCTGTTTGAATATTGTGTTGCGTCCACCGTCATGGTTACGTTCACCGCTACATTATGGCCGTAATATAGCGGTGAACTTTTTCTAGGAAACCATAGCTTTACACCCAGGTAAATAAAGTATTGTATTTTAATGATCTTTTTGTGGCATGGAAATTAGCTGTTTTGTTTGTTTTGATTGTTTTGAAATTTAACACTGACGTATAGTAAATAAGTGTAACAGCTGTTTCTTCAAAATATTAGAGTTCAAACTGCTGAGCTCAAAACAATAGTAACTTAATTAATGTTTATAATATTAAACATTTATTCACATTTATTTCTCATTATTTTTTGTATCATGACAAAATTATCACTCGGCCCGAAAGCTGCGCCTCGGACGTTAACTTGACCTCGTGTCAAGAAGTGTCACTTTTGGACCTAGTGATGAAATATACTATTTTGTCATTCTGCTTTGAAAGCAGCTGCTTAAGACACATGTATTGAGAGTGCTCAAGTGTCACTTTTACACCCAGGTAAACAAAGTATTGTTTTGATGACGTTTTTCTTCCTAGGGAGAAAAATATACCTTTTTTCAGCTGGTTCAACGAGTTTGTTTTGATTGTTTTGAATTTTAACACTAACTTATAATAAATTAGTTTAACAGTAGTTTCTTCAAAACATTATAATTCAGATTTCTGAGTAATTCAAAACATTGTTTACTTATTTAATTATTTGTAATATTAAAACGTGGAAATTATAAATAACTGTCTTAGAAAAAAAAAACTTATTGCTCAATCTTTCCAAAACTGTCCTGATATAGTTTCAATTTCATCAAGCCACGTATTCATGTCAGATATTGATATTTTAGAGGCTGATTTTAGGGCTTAATCTAGACAAACCCCTACGTTGGAATATTCATGTAAATAAAGTGTGTAAAAACTTAGCTCTGGAATTTTTAGTTTAAGACAAATGTACTTTTATTTCAATTCAGAATCTATGAGAATAATTTATTTTGCAAATGTACAGTCACACATTTCATAAGGTTCAATTGTATGTGTTGGCAAAATTAAACTCAACTTGAATAAAGTCATAAAGTTACAGAAAAATGCCATTAGAGTCATGTTAAATGTAAGCCAGGACACATCCTGCATCAATGCATTTTTTTTATAAAACCGAATTTCAACAATAAAATTAAGCATTCAGATCAACGTAAGTATAACACTAGGAGTAAGAACCAGATCGTTTTAAATAAACAAATAACATCAAGATTTTTCAAAAATCCTACCTACGAGTATATGGACATTAAACTCATAGATTATTTGCCAACAAGTATCAAAATAATTGAAAGCCAAAGGAAGTTTTAAGATAATTAATTTAATTTCATAATTAAAAAAGGCTTGTATTCCCTGGATGAATACCTTGAGTAACATTTAATTTAGCTTTAAATCTATTGTCATTTTCATCATATAAGCTGTAATTTAAATGCCACCTTACAAAATAAGTTATATGTTAAGCATTGATGACGCCATTCCATGTACTGTATATACGTATTCATGAATAAAGATATTGTTGATTGATTGATAGAAACGTTTATTGTCATTTATTTATCATTATTATTTGCATCATGACAAAAAGTATCGTTCGTCACTCGGCTCAAAAGTGTCTTTTTGACCCTCGGTCATTTAACCCTCTAATATTGATTTAACAATTTATAAAACGTCCAAACATTCCGTTACAATGCTTCCACAAGTTTAGTTTGAACTTTCTAACCTTGGTTAAGCGTCCTCTGGGTAAGATGTATTTAACAAGCGAATGTTTATGTAGCTTTCAACGTATCTTCCAGGAAAGAAGCAAAACCTTCACCACGAGGTAAAGGTTAAGAGTTAAGCCTTGGCTGATTGGAAGGATTACCTTGGAAACGAGAGATCAAAATCCCATCACTTCAGGTTTAATGGTGAAATCCTTCCCGAACACGCAATTTCAAACCTATTTTAGTAGGCCTACTTGATCTTATTTTGCATTATATATTTGCAATACACATCAAGGTGTCAACTAATTGGTGTATATGAATGCTTATAGTGAACGAATAATATTTAAACTGTTAACTGTAAACCGTTAAATACTTGCATTTTGTTTGGTTATCTTTTGTAGTTTTTTGTTCACAATGGGAGAACTTCGGAGTTTAAAATATTATTGCGGAAATTTCCCATTTTTAGTGAACAAGGAGATCACGACGTTTCGGGGTCTGAAATCTTGCCCCGTCCTCAAGTAAAATGTAACCCATAAGACAACACGAAAGATTTAGAAATATGCTAGCCTATAGTAATCAGCGTAAGCTAACCAACCAAATCCAACTTAGTAACTTTTTAGTTAAAAAATAAAATAAACTCAGCTTTCCTTTATTTTATGCTTATCGGCTAAGTTCTAAACAGATTAGTTTCAATCTTGTGAAGAGGTAAAGATATCACTCAAAAACTAAACCTTCGACAAAGACAAATACGAGTGTTCTACATGAATTGCCAAATTTTGAATATTGTAAAACTGTATGTTTAGCAGGCTACATTCTTTTATTTATTTTCACCTAAGCTGCACCAATGACAACTTACTTTATAGGCCTTAAAATCTATACTTACCTCTCTCTTAACCACTTTTTTAATACCGTAGCTGTTAAGTTTAATCGTTTATACTATATTTTAATTTTTTAACACAATTTTTATTAAAGTTGATATTTTGTAACGTAAATGATATTACGCGTGAAAACGATAATGCAATACTCATGTATACTATGTATCGTTGGAACAACGAGATGATATGGATGACAGACAATAGGTTGCATGGGTAGATAACTACATACAATGCCTGCAAACAATGGTGTAGAGGCCTCGATGACGTCTATTGTTGAACCGTGCATTGTGACGTTATATCTTTGAGAGCGACAATCATTGTCGTCGACACGTGCCACAAATAAGCACAATTGGTACTTTTCAGTTGCATCGGAATAACATGTTTCATTTTCTTTTACAAGTATCCTATCTCTGTTCGTTTAGTTCGTTTAAAATAATTGTATTAGATTCGAACGATGGAAATGTTAAAAACATACTGTCTTAACATCATGAAATCTATTTTAAAATGGTTTGTGGCTTTATTATTTTATTTAACGTTTTTATTGAGTTAAAGTTATCTTTTAGAGACTAAGGTGCCTAAATTGCATCTGAACTAACCAAGATCAAACAAGTAAATCCCGCGAGATGATTAGGTCGATTATAAATACGTACTTATTGATAAATGACAAGGTAAGATGAGGAGAACTATCTAAATGCCGGAGAAAGTATTCCAGTTAAAGCTACCTAGCCATCAGGAAAAAGGAATAGAGAAAGTTTGCACCAAAAACCAAAAAGCTAACCATTTAACAGCTGTTAAAATTATTATTCCTTTTACCGTACTCTTAAATCTAACATGCACTCATAACCGATCAACTTCAGACTTGAAGGACTTCAAGGGGTCTTACCGGTTCCCCACTCAGAAAATCTAAAAGGTTCGGTGGAGGTTAGAGGGATAGTTTAATAACGAACCTCACAATGTGTACGGGCTTAGCAGAATAGAGGTCAAAGGTGATTGTGAACTATACACCTTTGTCTGTTACAATCAGGTAATCAGCAGACGTGGTCTGTTCATCAATAGCTTGTACAATACAGGTGCAGTACTTTGCGTTGTTGTAATCATGGGGTTTGCGTGAGAGATGGCAGATGTACAGACAAGCTTGAAACAGATGTACAGAGGAACTAGTATATCCTGAATATTTTCTTTGGTTTATTATAGTCAGGTTATCATTTCTTCAAAGATGGTTGTATACAGTACAGTTCCAACAATGTCAATATATGCAAAATTTTCTAATTAGTAAAATTTCAAAGGAATTTTTCAATTTTAAATGTTTTTTATTCATACTTGTGAGCTCTAGCCAAAACCGTTTAGCTGTTCTTTAACGACGTAACCATAACATCGTGGTAATTTTTTTTCAAGCAGATTTTCTATAGTCCCTCCACATTATAAATTTTTCACCAAGTTGTTTAGGCATTCAAATTAATTTTTCAGTGTTCAAATTCTTTCATATAAACTCTGTTCCCTCTTCTCATAAGGATTAAAAATATATATTTTATCCTAAAATACAATTGTTTCAAAACAAACCTACAAACATGCGCCCGCTTCATTGGACTCAATGTGCATTGCGACTGCTGACAACCTCGGCATGTTTGTCGTGTTTGTTGGTTTCTGTCGTAATTGTTTGTCGTCATTTGATTTCCACTCGGTGTACAGCCCGTGTAATCTGTTGTAGCTGTGTTTGTTGTCGGTAACTACATTCACTATTTGAGCAGTAATCAGAAATGTGTGTTACAGCTGAGAGTTAAATTACGGTATTTAGCCAATTTCCATTGAAAAAATAAGATATTCATGCCGTTCGCATAGTTAGTCCCAGACCCGGTACCCTGATGAGTGCACCTGACCTCCAGAACATGTTTTGATAACTTTTCTCAAAACTTTATATGCATATGTATAAGGGTATACATGCGTATGCTCTCTACAGGTCGCATTTTGTCTGAGTTTCATGAAACGTGGTACAAATGTCCATTTTGTTAATATCTCGGTCATAGTTCTTTACTATCTATTTTAATTTATCTATTAAGAATCATTAAACTCCTTTGAGTAGCTTTAAAATGGCAAGGTAACAATGGAGTGATGATGACAGGGGAGTGGTAACAAAGAATGCAAAGATGAGGCCGAAGGCCGAAACGAGGCTGTACGCGGAGCGAACATCCTTGTAACACTCGCGATCATATAGCAGGCAAAGCTGAGACCGAAGCCGAATGGTAACTCCTATGGTAACTTCCTATTCACCAAGAAAATTTGCTTCACTCATACCAGCACACATTCGCGCTTAGCTGGGTGTTGGGCTGGTTTTCTTGGGGCCTTCGAATATTGGGAGCTTAAGAACCATATTGGGAAACTACCCTTTGTTGATAACTGAGCGTTGATTTGGCGCAGTGGATTGTTTAATTGGTTTAGTAGTTTAATCAACTACCCTTAACGATCAACGTTTCTATGAATATTTTTGAAAAATGTTCATGTTTGGAAGAGTTGTCGCGGAATGAAAAGCCAAAACCCTATCTAACGCCTATAGTTTTCTTGTTAGGAAAGTTTTATCAAATTGTTTTTTTATAAGCTTAGTATCTTTATCCAAAGTCAAACCGGGTTGTTTAATAATATTAATTGTTTATCTATTGAACGCATTTTACAGTTTACTAAAATAATTAACAAAACTTGGACGTACAGAGTTGGCCAATTTGTAAAGTATATCCTTTCAGAACGTTTTAGTTCACGCTTGAATGTATACACCGCAACAAAAGTAGCGACAGAACTAATACAAGTTTATGTTTAATTTGGAAGAAACTAAAAGAGACCTTATATTTTCCCCATAAGCTTAAGTCGACTAATTTACCAAATGGATAAATGATAAAAGCTGTGCAGTTGGTAATATTGACTTTAACAAGACTAATTGCTCGGAGCATTTCCTTCAACGTTGCTTTCGTCAAGTTCACTACTGGAAATCCAAACTGATTCAATGTATTATTAGAAGTGAGACTATTTACCCTGGGACTGACTTTGATGGTAAGTTTTGTGAGGTGAAAGTTGACCTATAAATGAAATTACCATCTAAAACGAATACATCTCAAGGAGCAGTTGAACGATGTCTTACAAAAATCCTGAATCGATTATCGTACAAAATTGTGTTCAAAATGGACGCGGTACTACATCTTTGAGGTCATCGGTGATAGTACAAGTATTTATTAATAACATGATATGTTCCCGGTTTGAACCAGATGGCAAATTTATTCATCAATATTTAAAATTCTTGGACCTTCAATATTTACACCGGTTGAGAGTGAAGTACAAAAGTCAAATTTAATTTTAAAACAGTATCATATAACCTGAATCATGTATAGGCCATAGTTAATTTTAAGCATTGGTACTTGGTATACTTTGAAAAGACGAGTATGCTTGTCGTCAGTTCGTTTTTCCAAAACCGTAACCAAGTAGTCTTTCTACTGTAACCAAGTCTTTCTAAGCTTTCCAAAATACCAAAAGTAATTACTTCTCACAGACAATGAAAAAGCAATATGAGTCGTTCGTTAGAAGCGTACGGAAAACTCTCCTTTTGAAGATGATATTAAATTCCTCGATATCAACCCTATCTCAGAGGACACGTCATATATCATACTCCAATATAAATCCTTTGCCAACTTGTTTATTGGCGTTCTGCCTTTGTGATCAACATCGCCTCGTATCGAACTGATTTACGTTCTGAATAAGGATTATATACGAAAAAGTTAATGTAACTTGGTTGAGCTTTAAATATTCTCTAATTGTACTGGTGTACTTGAAACAATTGTGTAAATCGTTGATTTGAAAACGTAGGGAAGTCCCTCATAGAGAAACTATTCAATACCTTATACTGTTAAAATCTATTCTAAAATTGATGTAAATTATATTAGTTGAATAATTGATTTTACGTCTAATATTTTATTCAAAACTGTATATCAACACATTTATTAATTATTTTAAATATCTTTACAGATAAACTATTATTTGAAAGTTAGTAAAGTGACGCACCAAACTATTGGTTTCCAGTATAAAAAGGTTGTTCATGAAACTTAAAAAAGCCAAATCAAACAATAAAATAGTTATTTGAACTTACGCTGCTATTTAACTGGAAATGAGCTTCATTGGACATTGTAGAATGTTTTCCTGCCGAATCAAATAGTCTATTGTACAATTCAGTTTTGGTCCAACTTCCCACTTGTAGGAATTAAAATCCAAACCGTTACGTAACATTCTATGCAAACTTATCTTTGAAATGACTAATTTAGTACATTTTTTCAGGTTGATCAATTTCTAACTGTTTTGTGGATACTAATAGATCTAATCTGACCAAACAGATTTACATTTCAAACGATGGTGTATTCCTGAAAATTTTCACTCATCTATTATTGATATCACGGCCAGTGTCACAAATATAAGATTTTATGTTTGTATAAAAGTAATTAAAGGTATAATTATATAAGATTTATGTAAGGTTTATATAATATGGTCGGCGTGGTGGCTGATTCGGTAGTGCACGAGACTGTGAATCCGAAGGTTGCCGGTTCGATCCCCGCCTCACACAACGGTCGATAGTTTATTCGTCACTAAGGACACCGCACATGCTGCACAAGCCCATGGTGTCTGGCGGATTAAACTTTTTTATAAAAACCTATTATATGTACATATAATATTACAACTATAAGATCATATCACACCTACCATCTTAAATACCCTAACTAGATAGTTCTTCCGGTTCACACCGGGTCAAAACATCATTATAATTTGATTGGGACTCGTTGCGTGGTCCTGTAATCCAGCTTTATGGAGGTCAGGTTTTGAGGACGATATAGGTCTAAAGCGGCTCAGATAGTCTCAGGGTTTATCTGATGATACCCGCATCAACTCCCACCATCGTAGACATATCAGACCATCACCTGCGTGGTTCGGAAGTCACGGAAAGCCGTTGGTCCTTGTATTTCCATTGGTCATTGGGCTATTAATTAATGACCTATACTAAGGAAGAGTCGGCCTTAGTTTGTAACAAGACTACACCTCATAACTTATTACTACCACGAATCACACTCATCCTTCACCACATGTTTGCCTTAAAATACCTTCATGAGAGTGGTCGGCATCTCAAATAGTGATTTAGTGATTGAAATATTTCGGTCTCACTGTGGAGTACCATCTCCAGTCACTGGTTGGCTGAAACGTTGATGTAGTTTCAGTCTTTTTAGTTGTTTAGACATAGACTTAACAACTAAAAATATTGATAACTACATTAATCATGTTGTCACGATAAATATTTAATAAAGATCGAAAAGTATTTTTAACGTTTTAAAATTATCACTTAAACGGTTCATTATTGGGGTGGTGGTATCAGGTTGGGATGGAAGGTGGCAAAAAATAATGACTTAAAATAGTAATTTTTATAAACAAAATTAAATGTTTTTGTATTTACCTACTTTTTACATACTTTTGTACTCCCTTTTATACTTCTTTATTTAATTTTAAATTAAAAAGTGGACAATTAAATTAAAAATCAAACAATGAATTTTATTGCTATCCAACACTTCCACGAGTTAAACGGCTCTTCAATCAACTATAATTATTAAGTTAAGGGATCTGACAAACAGCCGAGTACACAAAAATAGACAAAGCTTTATTAGACAACATTTTGGTATAAGAGTTCATTTGGACATATATCAATAAATATATTAAAAATATATAACGTTAGCTTTGATCATAAACAGGCGTGTTTTTAACAGTTGTAAGCAATTAAACTAGTACAATAATAATTAAAGGGACCTTAAATGAGTTAACTTAAAATAGTTTGAATATATCAATATTCGTTAGACGCCCATTTATCATAAAAAGGTAACACCAATTCAGAGCATACGCTACATTTAAGATTGCAATAGATTAGACAAAATACAGAGTGTTTCAAAAATGAATTTATATTTGTCCACAACGAATTCATGAACAACTAGAAGGAAATGTATGGAACACAATTTTCGACTTCAGAACATTGTTCATGCCAGTTTGGAGGTAAACATACTTAAAGTACGTTGCCTTTGAGCCGGTTGAGGAGAGGGTGTCTTAACGTACCATATTTTGGCGTTTCGCTTATATCTCTAAAACCAAGCGTTTTACCGTCGTAAACGTAAATTGCAAAATGAAAGCCAATTAAATTTGCCACAAATAATACATCTAAGGTTTCTCGAAATTTCGTATAGTTTTGAGATAGCTGCTCTCAAGAGGCTGTGATTTGGAAAAAACTTGCCTAACATAAGAATATTTTGCTATTTTTGATAAGGCAAATCTTGAACGATTCATCCTAAGAATAAATTCTGGTTATAAGATGTTTTCAGGAAATTAAATTTCCACAAATACTATGTACGGCTTGTCTCTTTTGTACCTATTTTCCTTAGAATGTCATGAACTTCCAATATTTAGCGTAAAATATTACGTTTGGCGTCAACTATCGGCTAATGAACCTTTCAATTTTTCACCGTTTCCTAGCAATGTTTTTCTGTCCAAATATGACATACTATTGAGAGTTGGTAAATCGAAAACTATACCAGATATTGGAAAACATTAAATATGGAGTTTGTAGCAAATTTTATCTGCTTTTGCATGATATATTACTTGGAGACATATAAACAACGAAAAATGATACCTTTAGACACACCCTCTTCCACCGGCTCAAGGGCTAAGGACGGGGACTTTTGATATGTTCAACTCCTAACTAGTCCAAATGTAGTCCCGAAGTTGAAAATTGTGTTCTGTACATTTCCCTGTATACCTTTTCGTTGCCTGGACTATATACAGTTTATATTCTTTTATTCATCATACAATCTAACTATTTTTGGTAGATACAATCTTGAATACTAACATTACATGTTTCGTTTGATATCAGCTTTTTTTACTGCACTGTAAAAGGAATAGTACAAAACATGTCATTCTCCTGGTATGCAGTACTGTATTACAAATGCTTCAAAGAAACTAGGAAATTATTTTCGATCATAAGAATCCCTTTTTTATTTGCCTTCGTCACAAAACTAAATTCTAATCTGTCTTTTAAGATTTGCACTTTTGCGTGTCTCTATTGACTAGCTTTGATCATTCATATCATTAGTAAAAGCTAATTTAAAATTTTGAAACTTGTTTGAAGTGACTTCCTTTCTTAAAAGGCTTGTTTCAAGACAAGCTGCGAAATTATTTTTGAAACACCCTGTACATATTATTTAAGTCACATATGAGGAAAAGTTAAAGTACCAACACATATCTTAAAACTATAAAAAGCTTTTCAGTATTGTCAAGTATATATTAGCTAATGGTAATGTACAATGTTTAAGAAAACTTCTGACTTACGAACGT
Source organism: Matsumurasca onukii (assembly GCA_018831715.1). Lineage (NCBI taxonomy): Eukaryota > Metazoa > Arthropoda > Insecta > Hemiptera > Cicadellidae > Matsumurasca > Matsumurasca onukii. The sequence continues at coordinate 27,493,516 of CM032061.1, forward strand.
TGCATAATCACTTATCTGGGTACATATAGTAACCCAAAAATCTTATTCAAACACAAATTAGGCCAGACGCCAAATAATGGTGCATTCAGTTGTCTCCTTCGATGCTGAAAGTATAAAATTCGTATTTTTCCTATCTTTATAAATTTATATACATGTCATCTTATTGGTATCCTGTTATTTTACTATAAAAATACAATAATTTTCAAGAAAATATTGGGTACGAAACATATTTTATTTTATTATATGATTTTATTAAATATTATAATTACCTTTTCCATCTTATCACGATACATTCTCCTAAAACGTAATGAATAAATACGTAAACGAATTGTCTCACATTAGGTTGTTTGACGCGATTGGCTGATTAAAATATAAGGGTGGTTTTTTAATGATATTGAAAGTATGAAGACTTAATTGAAAGGAAAAGGTGCTTATACACTTTTAAAATAGTGTAAACCTTTTAAAATAACTATAATAGCAATAAAAACATCATAATAATGCTAGTTGGAATGCTGAGACAAACCAAACCTTACTAATAGATATTCACTTCCTGCCTGTATAATTGTGGTTCTTGAGATCCACAATTTTGATTTTCCCCTCAAAATACAATAATCTATTTTCCAAGAATTATAAAGACGTACACACCATCCGGTGTATACCGTTGTATCACTTTCATTATTCAAACCACAAAAATTAACCTTTTTTTGTTTTCATATATATATCAACATTACAAATTTAACATACAAAACTACAGGATGTCCACTTATTACGGGATCAAATCAGGTGACATTTAAATTCAAAATAAACAAAACAACCTCTAAGAATAGTCCTATATCGCTTAGTTTTCTGCCCGTCTTTCTTCTTATAATTACTTTCGGTTTCAAAATGGCGTTCGTATTAAATTTTCTAAGCCTAATAACTCTTATAGTTAATACACAAGTACAACACAATGTTGGAAAGGCTTTTATTAACATTTTAAGACCAAGTTGTTGTGCTGCGATAAATAGTAACGAAGACAGTTTTTCCTTAGCACCCTCCTTGTCTTGGGATCGCCACATTGATTTGGTATGTAACACGGTGTCCACTGGATTATTTCTGTTCAGAAGCTTGTCATCACATTGTAACTAAGATTTTTTGAAAATGGCATATTAAGGCACTACATATACCCATTTTTTACCTAGATTCTTGTAGAGAATTATGAAATCTTTATCTATATTGCTGATATCATCCCCATACATATTACAAACTATGTTTTGCATCCAAATGTTCGTTTGAAGAACATAATAATGCATTAGAACCCAGTCAATTCGGCCAATTGACCACATACTTCAAATGTGTGATAGCCCCTGTGTGGTTCCTATGGAAGCTGGTAGGCAATTATAAACAACTATATTTTCTTTTAATTTCATTTTTTTACAATTTTAGACTATTTTTTCTACTATTTTATACTACTATGTTTTATTTTGAATGTCTTTAACCTTTTGTCTTTATATTACTATTGTGCCTATTTTATAAAAAAAATATATTGTAAACTACCAATCTACGTAAAATATGTAGATTTAAATCAGCTTTAAAACAAATATTTAAAATCACTTGCTTCTTGATTCATTTTGCAAGGTACGGAATTTTACTGGAAGCAAAATTATTGTAGCATACCTATTCGTTAAGCTCAACTTTTTACAGTCTTACCAGTGGTAATAAGTTTAAAACCATATGTATATAAAATATTAATTTTGATGTCAAAACAAAATTTACATGATACACGACTAACAATGAATAATAATAATATTTATTACATTTAAGAAACTATATAACATGATCTTAAAATGTTCATAAAAGCCTTTCGAAACTTTTAATACTTATGTATTTACTATGCAATTTAAGGGTTTTGAGTTGTTAAGGAAATATCATTAAGTATAGGCGGTTTAAACAGGGGTTTATCGTTTAAAGAACATATATTTATCGACTTCGAAGATAAAAACCTTTTAGTAAACACAAACGGACTAAGTTAGGCAGGTCTATGCATTATCAGAAATGATTTATTTAGGACATCCTGTATATTTGTAAACGTTGGCCACTACGTAACATGTACCAAGTCAGGTTGGAAGCTAGTGAAGTTGGGGCAAGCTTGGTGACGTCATGTTGCTATCCTCGCCATCAAGTGACGTAACTTGTGTACGTTAGTCAGCGTCGTGACGTCATGAGGGTCTATCCGCAGAGCTTCCTTGTATGAGGCCTCGGCCTCTGTGAGCTTGCCACTCAGGTGTAACATGGCTCCCAGGTTGCTGTGGGATGTCGAGTCCTGCAACGAATTATAAAATTATTAGTCAATCCGACGGGACGATGAATATATTGGTGCAACATTTCAAGACGGCGTTAACGTACTGTACTAGAAGAAAAAGCACAGTGCTTTTCTAGAGGTCCATATTTATCTTTACCTTATTGTATGGTAAATAAAAACAACAACCCCAAGCTGTTTCTCAAATTATTTGATATTTCCCTGACCGTACACTAAATTACGGATAACGTTACGGATGAGGCAGGAAAATCAACGTAGTTGTTCAAGAACAGATAGCACTGTCATCTCTTGCCGTCTTTCTCCCTCCTCGCCTACACATGCTCGAGTTGGTCCGATATATATGACACAAATATGACTAAATTGTGCGATGAATTCGATAATGAATTTTCGTGTGCGTCAGTGGTTCTACTTTAAACTCTTAAAAGACTAGTTTAGCAGCGCAATCTGTGTATGGGCTGCCAAAAATGTTGATTTTCATGCCTCAGCCATGTGCCCTATATTCGCAATCCTACCATAAATAACATAATCTTTGCTTAAGGGCTAAAGCTCAATTTACCCAGCTAAGATTCCCGCAACTGGTGGCTTGTGTGGCCAGGCCAACCATAAAAAAATGTTGCTTTAAATTCCTTTTACCGGCAACATTACATTTTTAATTCAGAGAAAAGTTTAAAGTATTTTAGACTGTCAACGACACAACGTTAATAAAATTTTGCGCTTCGCCCTTATTTACGTGACATAATATCAGAACTCCCTACTTGTATATTACCTGAGGGCGCAGAGACACAGCACGCCTATAGTACACCTCGGCCTGAGAATACCTGCCCGCCTCTCTCAGCGCAGTGGCTGCTCCCAGGATGAGATCATAGTTGCGTGGGGACAACTGTACAGCTCGTATGTACTGGTGTGACGCTTCTTCAAACCGCTCTTGCACTGTCAGCAGTTGACCTTGACAAGACAAGCAGTGGTAAATAGCAGTTAAATGTTGCATTAAAAAAAATGTCATAGTGGGTAGATAGCAGTTAGGTGCTCGTGACAGCCAGCTTGACATAAACGTAGTTCAGGCAAGCCCCGCACCGAATACGCTGCAAGAACCGTCTCTCTCCTCACTTGGCTCGAGTTTGCTCGATGTTGACAACTCGAATGTGACAGAAACACATTAAGTTGCTTGCAGAAAACAGCTTAACTTGCACCTGCGTCAGTGGTTCTACTTAAGATTTTGAACATGATTGCTTCTACATTAAGCTGCCTGACTCAGCCATGTGACATCTATGTGCTATCTACCTACTATGACACTGTCTTTGGTTATATAGTGGTGAATGTTTTTGTGCATTGTCAGATATACGATTTTTCCGTACGTAGTAGAAATGCGTTTCATCGATTAGCAGCTGTCACTAACTGTGGAAGGGGTTTAGGAAAATCTGAGCAATGCCTAGGTTTGGGTATATTTTACTAAACAATGACTTCAATCTTCTTGTAGAGATAGTAATTGATAGTAAATAATTTAAAATATTAGGCTTATGTATAGTACATTGTAATTTGAACAAGTGCTTTCGATAGCAAGCTATCATCTTCAGGTTGTCACAAAATATATTGAATTACCGTTATTAAATTCTTTACAAAAGTTTGAAGTAATCATTAAACACTAAAGCGACATCATAGGGTGTTCTTGTTATCAAAGCAAAACTAGATGTTGGTAAATTATATTTAGACGGATATTAGTTAGTCACAAACATGTTTATTCCGACTATAACTTTCTTAGTCAGCTTTCACGTCAATCTATTAAAAACTAAATAAACAAAACTAGCAATAAAGCAAAATACGTCAAGACTTGAAGAAGGAGAACATGTTCTTTACGACAGACAGTTTTATACGTTACACAAGCCTCACGTAAGTGCTGCTGAGCAATATAACCTGGTGTTCTGGTAAATAATGCAGTCGTCTTTCTAAACCAGTCTTTGTTTAAACGATACCTCTACTTGGACAATTGACAATCCTCGCTCATTTGTTTATTGTAAAATTAATCAATAATAGTTGTTTATGAAAAAAATTAGATTTGAGATACTAAAAAATGAACAAAGACTTGTTTTCTTACCATATTGTTGATACACAAAAGGATCTGTAGGAGCGAGTCGTTGTGCTTTTAGAAACCACTGTTCTGCTTCCAGAATCCGAGTTTTCTGAAACAGAAAAAAAGAGTAATATTACAGGGTAAATATTTACCAATTCACTGCCGTATAATAAATACACAATTGCTTAAACAAACTCTATCTGCCTTTTAACTGTAAATTTAATAGACTGTGGAAAGACTGCCCTCGCATGTGGAATGGTTATACTGTATATTGCTTAGAACGCCTAGAAAGCAAGCCCTCTAGTTGCTTTGTAATTAAATAATGCAATATTCCATTTTAAAAGTAAATTCTACGAGTTCTATTTTGTGTATAAGAATAAGAAGTGAACTTTAGTGGTTTAAAATAAAATGAGATCTACCATAATGTTTCATCTTTGTTTCAAATCTTTGAAAATTGTTATTGCCTTTTTGAACTAAGTTTCATACGATGCAACATGATTAAAAAGTAGTGCGTTGTACCCATTGCATATTCGTGTTTAAATAAAATTAGATCCACTACAATCGTTAATACACTCTATAGACCTTAAGAATTCATCTCAAAAGCTTGAAACATTGCTATTATTCTTTAAGCTCTATCCAAACAGATTATTTAAACACTTGGCAATACCAAGGCAGAATGATTATGGGTCTCGTACTTTATCTACCAACGAGCGATGATTTACAAAGTAATATGTTGTGCTAATAGCATATTCATGTTCAAACACACAAGACCTCTTGTGCCTGCAAGCACTTAGCCTAATACTAGCTTTGTTAAATAAATGACTTTATTGATTGACACATTTACTTACATTTCTGGCTAGGTGTTTGCCGTACGTGAGATGGGCTGTAGCGTGGTCAGGTTTGGAGTCGATGGCAGCTTTGAACCAAAACTCAGCTTCAGCCAATTTTCCCAGTCTCGCCAAGGACTCCCCCAACAAGTTGTAGATAACCTGAATCATACAAATCCATGTTCAATTCTTTGTTTCGGTTTGAAAACTGTACATCAGAATTTATTACTAAGTTGTACGTCTAGGTAAGTTTTGGGAAGATAATATTTAAAGGGTGAATATTAGTTCGTTGATATTTTTCTATTGTTCAGTGATCAGGGATCTGAACAAAAATTCTATTGTCCTTGGTTTTAGAAAATATTGGATTTTAAACTCTTCATATTTTTTACATTCGGGCCATTCGGTCATCTCCATGATCTGCACCTCAGAAACCTCATCTGCGTCAGCTAAAATACGTACTCGAAAGAGGGTTATTTTCTGTGTGTTTAAATATATTATATATGGTATATATTTCAAAGTATAAACTCTTATTCGGATTCAGTAATTCATGAAATAATTGGGTATAATCGTGCGTTAACATAGAACTGTTTAGCTGACAGTGTCAGAATCTAATTAAGAGCTCTAAGCATATCCGGAACGCAATACAGGAATCATCGCAACGAAAAATGTTCAAAATAACAAAATTTGATTCGGAAAAACTCAAACCATTTTAACTTTCATATCTATACTTCAATATCTTAACCTCAAAACTTGATGTCCTTGATTGTTCCCTTATATTTTCAAATCCTTTGAAGTCTACACGGCACAAAATCGTAAAACGTTGGTATAACAATTATCCACACTATTGATAAACAGACATTTAGAGATTTTAGCTAGATACTAAGCCTCTTTAGCTTGATATTTTCTTCAATAAACTTCACCTGTTAGAACTCGGTGACCTCTACGACTTTAATAGTTACAAGAAAGTTTACCGGCTCGACTTGGGAAAAGGTTCATATTTGATACCTCAAGATATGTACTGGTACATAACAATTTGTTATAGATTGAAACCATTTTCTTCAACTCAAGATACCAAGGTTCTACTGCAATATATTTTATTATTCGGGATACACTATCAAACCAATTTTCAGGAAGACAAATTTGTACATAAGGAGTTGTGAACACGAACCCCAACATACACGACTATCTATAAACACTACCCCAAATCTCACAAAGGTATCTTATACAAATCCTACAGACTGTCCAAGGTTTCTCAGTTTGAAGGGAAAACAACATTACGATGAAAGCAGCTTGGAAGGAAATGGAAAACAAACTAAGTCTGAATCCAAAGTTAATATTCTAGAGATGGAACGGTTGTGAGTGGATAAACAAGAGATATAAGCTGGCTTACTGAGCAAGATGTCTGGGCACGTTTCACGTTCTTACAGCTAGGAGAGGTTTCATATATTTTGTTCAAAAGGAGGTTACATCCATTTCGTTAAAAGCTCCTAACTAAACGGTATTGCCGTAAGCAGTTTATTTATTGGGCACTTAAGGACGAGATGGTAGTTTGTCCTAGACGATTAATTTTGCAACCATTAACGTAGAAAAAGATTTAGATGGTAACTTCGTAGTACTGGAGTAAAGAGTTTGAGTCAGTATACGTATGGTTGGTGCTGTAATTTTCTGGAGGTATTCTCTGCGTTTCAAGAAGACCTTTACTTTTCTATGCAATCGGTTGTATACGTTCCTTAAAACTTGTCCACAAATTGTTGTTTCAACAGAACGGACGTTTGGCGGGTTGGTAACGCGCGTGACTCCAGAGCTCATCACTAGTGGTGCGGCAATTCGCCAACTAATTTTGCGGTCACTCTAGATAAAGTTTGAGGTCGAAGGATAGCACGGACTGTGTAGTCCTAACTTCGCTTCGTAAAAAAAGACAAACATGAATTTTCACTTGTCTTCCCGAGAGAGCACACAATCTGCAAGGAAAACACTTCGTCAAATGTTTTAAACTACCTTTTTGTGGTTTTACCTGTGGTTCATAATGAGGAGGCATCATCTCGACCGCCTCCTTGTACACACTGACGGCGTCCTGGTGACGTCCTCTATCCCCGTGCAGTCGGCCCAAGTGTATCAAGGCCGCCATCTTGGTCTCCTCGTGTAGCCTGGGATCCTTCAACCCCCTGACATCCAGCTGAGCGCACCGCCTGAACACTCTCTCTGCCTCCTCACAGCGCCCTCTACTCGCCAGCAGCTCGCCCAGCTTCAGGTGTGCCACTGGAATATCACGTGAATATAAATAGGAAACTCTGCTTTTGGCAACAGTATTAAAGGCAGATCGTGTATGAATATCAATGGATAAATAAAATACAACAGCCGAAGTATAGACAGCGCCACTAGTCTTGTCTCCTATTGCAGACAAGTTGACCAACAGGTTTGTTCCAAGAACTACCGGATCACAAAGCTAGACATTTCTCGGTACCTATTCAGTTAACAAAAATGTATCATACCTCATTCAAACCCTAAGATAAGATAAATTTATTTTTAGACAAAATAAGTTGCACGAGGCATCACAAAATACATAAAATGAGAATGACAAACAAAAGTAACTAACATTGAAGTAGATACTACGAGTACATAAGATTGATCTTCCTTTACTTCTCCAAAACTCATCCATAGTGTAGAAAGTGTTCATCACTAGATTTTGTCAGGCTTCTCTTAAAGATTGTAACGTTTTTTCTGTATTTAATTCTTTAGGATAATATTTATAAATTTTCAGTAAATTATAAGTTGTATGAATCTTTATATTTCTCAACGTAATTGAGAGGAAGCTAAACTTGATTTTGTTTTCTTGACCGGTTGTGCATAGGGTGATAATATTATGTTTTACGTGAACCTTGGTATACATTGCAATTTCAATTACTTGATCGCTACGAATCATGATGTACAATTTCTTGGACAATGAAACCCTATGAAAACTGTTTCGATTGAAAATTAAGGAACCTTGTAGTTCCATTTGACATTTGGTAACAAGGCAAAGTAAAACTATTTTCTTTTGTCAATATCATATATTTTTGCTCTACTAACATATTAAACTTTACCTCCAAGATATATGTACAAAAGGCTTACGATAATATACGCAGAGTCAAAATTCATAGTTAACTACCTACACAAAGTTACGACACAAATAGGTACTTTTAGTGTTACCAGTATTATTTTTCCACTAGGCCTATATTGTTCCAAATAACTGATAGCATAGCCTACGAGAAAAGTGTCGATACTCACGGGCAAGGGATGGTCTACACTGGATAGCATTGTGGTAGCTCCTGATGGCTTCTTCAAACTGCCCTCTCCCTTGCAGTAGAACCCCTCTGCAAAGTTCATATTGGAAATCATTCCTTACAAATTCATCCCAAACAATACTTTGAGATTATTCATTTAGTTTAAGTTTTTTCAGTATACGAGTGTAAATTTAAACAATGAAATGTAAACAAAGTTGTATACTACACAACACGTTTCAACCATATTGAGGTAGTTTTTAACTCAAAATAATATTGTTAAACATCTAAACTGGAATATTTTGACTAGTCAGCTTGCGTTTATTACTTGTAGCCATTTTATTGTTCGATTTTGACTAAGTGCATTCCTAATGTTTTGTGTTTTGTTTAGATTACTTTCACCTCAAGACGGGATCTGATTTCAGATCCAAACATTCATATTTCGATTAGACAGTTATGTCCTTTGATATTCGACGGTAGAGATTAACCTGCATATGGTTAAAACACAACTCTCTTTGCTTATCTAAATAACTTATATCAACATATTATCCATACTACGAGTAATTTAGGATTGCAATTGGTATTTATTGGTATTTCGTTTATCTTTAAAGTTAAAAACGCTGAACAAACAAAATGATTAAACCTAGTTTAAAGTCAAAATACAGTAAATATTATAGTGTAATTTCTATTTTGCTTCATATTTATTGCACTCTATTTTATACAAGTAGTTCTATATGTATCAATGAGCCGAACATTAATTTTGATTTTAATGGACGAACTTGAAAAATATTCAGTGAAAGACTTTAATACGAATAAAATCAGTGTACATATATGAGTAAAACACACTTACAAGTTGTAGTGGACGTCGGCCATGTTGGGTCGGAATGTCAGAGCCATATTGTAAGCTCTTTCAGCCTCTTCCAGACGACCTTGAGAGTTTAGCACTGACCCCAAGTTTCCGTAGGCTGGAAATCAGTAATCATATGAGAACGGTTTTCCACCTTGAAGATTCTGTAATATCAAACGATCACCAAAGTCCGTTTCCTTTTAAAACTCTTGGAATCTTGGAATATTTGTAACATGTAGCTTCACGATAAACTTCATCACGACAAATAAACAATTTGAAAGTACGAGTATGTTTCTTTCAATGAGATAGATTTAACTTTCAAATTATTCGTATCTTACGTATTTACATAGGACATACGAAAACCCCACTATGAAAGTTTTTTTACCAAAGAAACAGTAATAAAAACAGCAAAAAGTCCGACTAGTTTTAAATTTAAATTATGACAAGTTAATGGTTTACCGCTATAATATTACACATTATAGACTAAATGAGGCAATAAAGGTATTCGAGTTGATGTAATAATTTGAAAGCTGAAACAAGCTTGTTCTTAATATACCATTAAAATTAACTTCAACAACTGTACCTGTAAAACCTGGATAACAAGAAAATCCATGGGTCAATTGCCCATTCGTGAAAATAGAAAATTATACTAAATTATTAAATTCAATTTTTAAATCAATAAAAGTTTTATTGGTTATTGGTTACGAAATACAATTAATCTAAAATCCACTATACATCAAAAGTAAACCAAAATTCTATTTCAGAGAAAATAAATGGCTTCAAGCTTGGAAAGAACTTTTCCAAGCCACCCAATCATTCATTCTGGATTTGTCTTAAACTGGGGTAAACTACTGAAACTTAAACTGGGGTACAGATTATCACGGTTAAAACTTTGTTTAACTTCAGAGGAATAACAGTACATATTGTAAACCATGTAGGAAACAAATTCATGATTGTTTACAAACCACACAAATTGCTTTTGCGGACAGAAAGCCGATTAAAGGACAGTTGACTAGATTTATGAGACCAATAAGCCGGACATACGTCTCGGTCTGGACATGTATTGGTTTTCTATTGATTGAATGGACGTGTGTCCACCGGATATTAAGCATAGTGGAACTGAATAGAGGTTTCATAAACGGATACTATAAAGGGTTGTTTTTCAATTACTTGGTTAAGGTTTAGATAACCATGTAAACAACCGGGGTGAGCTGTATAATATACATTTATGTGCTATTTGAGGTAAAGTAGTTGAATTTGACATCAAGTTGAAAAATATATCTACTACTTGCTCGGTACTGTAATAAATAAAGTAGACCCTACATTACTCATTCATCTACTTGGATGTGTTTAGGTTATACATAGCCAATAAAGCTATGATTTCCCAGAAAGCGGTGACCGCTATTTTACGGATAGTGAACTTTGGCTTTCAATGATTTCATGAGGAAGCGGCCACGGCGATATGAAAAACACTCTCAAATTATTACGTTGAAAACAAAGGTTCACCACCGATCATATTATGGCCGTAATATAGCGGCCACCGCTTTCTAGGAAACCATAGCTTACAGTGTTTGTTTACGTGTTCATTGATGTTAACGATGTGTTTGTCCTATAAGCTCTTAGGGTAAATTTATGGTAAGATAGCCTAGCTTTAACCACCAACAAAGTAATTTATTACAATAGTTATATTTGTAATGTTAGGTTTACTTTGTTATCGAACAAAATTGGTCTTAGGTAGTTTGTTAACGAAAGTGGTCCTAAGTGAGACGTTTATGAAACCATAAAACCAAAAAAAGTAATAAATTTACTCAGTGCTACAATGTATGTCAACGTGCCTACATGTGTCAAATACGAGTATAACAAATTCTGTTCAGACAGACCAAGATGGCGGTGAAAACCCATTTTCCTCTGCCATCTTGGTCTAGCTGGTTAGATTTTGTTGATTTGGACACACACGTTGGGTACAATTTATGTTTACCTCTTCTTAATCAAAATACCATCATAAATGTACGTTTTTATAACATAAGCCCTTTGTTTTTATGAAAACACCTCCATTGAACACTTCCTGTTTAAATTATTATCTTCCCGTTACAGAGAGTTTGCTAGGATTTACGTTAGCGCTTGTCGCTACGCGTTGACTATGTTTGCTTATCTTATTATCTAAAACATTTTATCTTGGTTTTTGTATAGCTTTGTTGTGGCTGTAATAAGAAAACAACTGGTTATTCCGTTGTTTTGTTTCAGTGTATACATAGAGAAATGAGACAGTATAGTTTATAGCGTTAAGGTTTTTAATACTACCTTTTGGAGGGTTCACTGGAATGCCAGAGCGGTAGAGGCTCTCTTCATCTTTCCAGTCTCTATTCCTCCTGATTGTCCTTCCTCCAAAAACCACCAGCAGCAAAACAAACATCGCTTTCACAAGTTTTCTGTTTGTCTTTTTGATTAATATATGACACCCAAGAGCCACAAGGAAACAATACCCGATACTAGGAAGATAAAGAACCCTTTCAGCAACCACAAATCCAACGTAGAAGAACATATTAGTGGCGGGAAGAAACGGAAACACTAAAAAAGCGACACAGATTAAGAAAACTTCACTATTAGTCCTCACAGAGTCAGAAGCTGCGGGAACTATCCTAATCTGTGGTTTCACACAGTCACACTTAGATACAAGGTTGTTGTTGTTGTTGGCCCTACAAGAGGCTGAGTGGTGGTCCCCGGAATTATGTTTACACACGGAACAACTTCTAATTTTCACTTTTATCGGTTTTGAGTTCCTTATTGATTCTTTTTCTGATCGTTTGTGGTTTCTGAGTTCGTTTATTGTCGTCCACGCCCGGCTGACTGCCTTGTAGATCACGAAGTAGACAAGAACTAAGAGAAGGTTTCTTGAGTCTGAGAAGCCCGTGATTCTGGGGATAGCGTCCATGGACCAGTCAAAGCTCAGCCACCTGTAAACAACAATAGTTCAGATAAAATACATAACATTATAATATTGAATAAGTATTAAAATTTGGTGTCTTGTTTAACTGTATCACTTTCAATAATTGAAAATAATTAATAATTACTAAATAACATTACATATCATGAAAAATATCCATTTTAGTCATTGCACTCAAACAAAAATAAACATATCCCTCGTAATAGCTGATGTCGGTATTTAAAAAAATTATTGTTATTAAGTTTTATTAGAAACTTAAAATGTCGTTAAAAATTGAGGCTAACGATAAGATAACACATATTGAGTACATAAATATAGTGAGGGCAAAATCAATTTAGTTTTTTTGAAAAATAGGTACAACCTATTAGTTTTGAGGCTCAGGTTTCTTATTAAAAGTGCAGTTTTGGTAAGCATCAAAGACTTCGGAAAAAGTCTGTTTATCTCTGATAAGACTTAAAAAAGGTATAGCATTTTCAACCGAACACGATAAATAGTAGCACCTTATTTGTTGAATTGTCCAAAAACCCCGTGAAGATTCGTGCACTCCGCCAAATTTCAATAGACATCCCATAAAAAATGGACAGGATTCGAATTGGATTGTTTTATTTTCCAATTTAAAATAATTATCCTTGTGAACGTTTTCTCCCTCTATAGATTACCTGGGCCACAGCAGCAGCTGCAGGTTGAACAGAGGCAGGTAGAAGAAGGTCAGCAGCCTGGTGAGAACATGTGGAGAGTGTGCAGTGGGGTTGTCTGCTGAGGCAAAGCTAGGAGTGTGCTGACCCATAAGGTACAGCCTCAGCAGTAGTGTGCAGCACAGTGCCGACGCCAGAGACCCCAAGCTGATGCAAAGAGGAAGAACCTGTGGGGGAAACATTTCAAGTTATAAGTAAGTTAAACAATTGTTGGAATTGTATATAAGTTATTTGGTTGGTCTTCAGTTATGAACATTTTAAGACTTGAATCTGTAGGCCTACACTTGGAAAAACTTAGATAGATAAAGCTATAACTTAAATAAATGCATGTGAATTTATTTCTGAGTCAAAAAGTGAAAATTTGATTTATAGTTCTGGTTAAAGCTACAAAACGTCATCATCTGTTTAGGTAATGAAACTTGTACATTCATGACACCTTAATGATTTTCCAGTTCGTATAACCTAGTAAAGAACGTTCTTTGTGGGTTAAGAGCAAACTTTGTCGTTATTGTGTTCAAAGTATAGGTGGTATGAATCAAATTTTGTACATCCTCAGCCATTCTTCATGCCACATATTCAAACTTTCTGCCACTGAATGAAAATATCTTAAGTCTGTTTCTTACCCCTGGCCAAATCCTTGATGAGCGCAGAAGGTCGTACATCGCACAAACCAGCAGCACTGTGAGTCCCGTCTCCTTACTTAGCGTGGCAGCTGCAGCGAATCCCAGACACAGAAGAAGACACCCCATTGACGAACCGAGTTTGAAGAGAAACTCACACTCTTGACCCCAAGCGGGCTCAAACTCAACCCAAAATACCCAAACACATCCTTCACTTCCCCCAGAATACACTTATCCTCACTCACTTCACAGCATTTCATTTTCGTCTTGCACGTGAACGTTTTCAGTTTCGATTTCACATGAGTATCCCTCAGGTTCACGTGGGAGAGGTAGCTGACGAAGGAGAGGAGGAAGAAGAGACACGCTAGCAGGTCGGCGCGGCCTACTATGCCTGTGACGGCCTCGGTGTGGATGGGGTGCGCGGCGAAGAGTAACGCTGCTAGGGGTGCTGCTGAAGCAGGCAGCAGCAGGCGCGCTACCCTCAGCACTAGCCCGCAGTTCAGCACGTGCAGCAGCACGTTCACCTGTAACACAAGTATTGAATAAATATGTTGGAAAACCTGGCGCAGTCGTTAAATCTTGTGCGATAAAATTCACAAGTTTGATCACCGAAGTAAATGTGAGATTGGAACTTTACGTTCAAAGTTTTTAAGTAAAGTACCACACTTTGGATAGTAATAATAACTACGTTTGTTTAGATTTTTGTGTCTATTCACTTTATTTGGATTAATTGTGATATTTCAAAGCCAATTCCAACGAATAGCTCTTGGTGGTTTTCCTACCACCCCATTTTGAAAAGCTTGCTTGGTTGAAAAATACAAACACATCTTTCTCTTTTTATTTCGTTGACCAGTTTGTTACATTTAAAACATTAATTTTCTTTAAGAACTTAACAGCTGTTTCAAGAGTCCACGATACTAATATTGTGTGTCGAATAGCCAATGAAAGGGACAAATGTTTAGGTAGTTACTGCTTGATAAGTTTCGAAAATAACGTGTTTTCAGTAGGTAATTTCTTAATAATAATGTAAGATAACTAATTGTCAGACCGATCATTGGTCTTTATAGTCAAGCTTTTGTGTAATTTGACGCAGGTCGAATTAAGGTTAACATGACCAGTGGCGGTCAAGTATTGTTCCTTTTAAAAGTTTTAAGATCAGCCATATAACGTAAAATAAAATAAATAAATATAATATTGGCTATATGAAGTTTTAAATTTAATTTAAACAGTATGTTCCAATTAGAGCTCCTGTCCCTCTCATCATGTAACGTGTTTTAAAATAGTTTGGTATGGATTTATTTTTCTGACGTTATTTTTTCGTAATAAAATATGCATATAAATAACGGAAGCTGTGCTTGTGGCAAATTTACATTTTATAAGACACATCAAGGTCGTAATTTTTTTCGGTTAGCATGGATTGGGTTATTAGATGCAAGCTAGACAAAGTACAGACCAGATGGAAGGCTCCAGGGCGGAAGCCACATGCCCAGTGGTTGAGGCGGAACGTGAGCACGCAGAGGGGTCGGTAGGAGCCGTGAGAGCCGCTGGAGTTGAGAGGAGTGCCCCAGAAGTCGTTCCGCCACAGGTCCGAGAGAGGCGAGGAGCTCAGCACATCCTGGTTGCGCAGGACTGCTCGACTGCAACAGAAGATAAAGATATGAAATTAACAACTGTTATTGGGGATAAACATATACAGGGAGATGAGTGTATACTACAGGTTACATGGAGGGGGTATATTCACTTTAACACATAATTAAACATAAAATATATGATAAGTCATAAAATGTTACTGTGCAGCGAGTGAACTAAAAGTATGAAACACTTGTACAGCTGACTGAAGGAAAATCTCTTACTACATCACAACAAAAGTATCTGGTTGAGCGTATCTCTTTACGGACGTGTCTCGCTATGAACAGAGGGCATAACAACTAAAGTAGCGTCATTTTGTCCAGTTGTTACAACTGAACGTATTATTTTTTGTAAGTGAATTTAGGCTATATTTTTTGTAGTTATAGAAGCCTCCTGTATGACTATGTGTACCCAAATTGAGTAGTTCTTTGACGTAAAATAATTTAAACTGTATTTGATTCCAGAGTTTAAACTATTATTGCGGACATTTTCCATCGTTAGCAAGATGATCACGACTTTTCTAATATATTTAAACTCGGCAGCACGGTGGTCCCATGGTTAGTGGTCTCCAGAGGCAGAGGTTGAGTGTTTAAATCCCATTTTAGGCGTTTGTTATTTGCACCTAAAGTTTTCCTCGCAATCAGACAAGTGAGTAGCTACGCCTTGTAACGAAAATTAGAATCAAAACGTAGTCGGGTTCACAGCAATCAGCTAACCAGGGGGTCTTGTCTTGATTCGACTAGGACCAACCGCAGATTATTATCATTATATTGAAACCCCAGAACGAATATACATACAGTGTTAAACTCGGTGTAGGTATCTCGATATTTACCATTAATTTAACATAACTGTTCATTATTATACACTCAAACCACAAATAATAGCCCAGTTTTTTCATTTCAATGTTCACTTCAATTCAACGTCCAATACGCCAGCATTACATGGCGAAGTAATAACTATGGAAAGAGTCTAGAACGGAACAGCAGCATGTGTATTAGTTCTGAGATACAATAGAACTCCTAGGGGACCTCATCCAATCTGTGCCAGACTTGTGCTTAGTTAACAGACGCCTTCACAATAAGCTTCTCCTGCGAGACCTTCTCTCCAGCTTGTTTGTCTAAAATATTACATCCTTTATTGAGAACCGAAAGTATTTCTAAGCATAATGATAGTGCCACTTGCAAACTAGTTCGTTGAAAAGTCGTTGTTTCGGCTAAGCGATAGTGGGTACGGTTTTTAACGCCTCAAATTCACCAGTCTAGTGGGTTTTACGTAAAAATTATTATTATTTTAAAATGTTGTAAATTATAGGAAAATTATTGGTAAAACCATTAGACTTGAGGTATAGCAATTTTAGCAATAGAGTGCGCGACAGTAAATGCGAAACGTTTTAATACAGAACTGCTCGCGCTGCGTGCTTAGCAATATGGAAATTAAAAATGTATTTACAACCTAAAGCTATGAATACTTTTGCTCAAACCATTTAGCGGATCAGTGGCGGTTTGGTACCGCACGCGATTCCAGAGCTCATTTCCCGTGGTGCGGGTTCAATTCCCGTAGTAGCCATTAAAATTTGTAAAGTGAATATAAGGTGGTGCTAGGTAAAGGTCGAGGTTGAGTAGTAGAGAGGTCCTAGCTTTGTCTCGCTAAACAAAACAAACTTTACCCTACATTTTACATTATTTGCCTAAAATATGTTTTCTTGCTGTACACATTTATACATTTCTCTTCGTAATTTTACTATTTATTTCAACACAGCTTTACTGCCAAATTTTGTTGATTTTAAATTAAATGGATTTCCCAGACGTATTTACCATAGCTTTACTAATATAATAATGTTATAGTACATTTGAGTATTTATTACCTCAAGTCAGTGTTCTTAACCTATGTTAAATTAAACAGTGTTAATTCTAGCAAGTCTTTAAAAGTCTAAGATCCTTCTTAACGCATTTTAAACTAAATACGAAACAAAATAACCCTGATAGTGTATTTTTAAATGTGTCTTTTTTCAAGGTAGCTTATTCGTATTGTGCAACTGGTTGGCTACACCTTCTTGTTTTAAACATTGTTTTTCTTTAATAAGTAATGTTAATTGTTCTACCATGATAGTGTGTTGGTAGTATTATACAATTGTGGAGTTATATTACTATAGTTGATAGTTCATCATCGTATATCCAAAGCAACACGTGTATAGTTTTGAGATACAATAGAGTTCCTCGGGGTTTTGACTCTGTAATCGACTTGTGCTTAGTTATAGAGCACAATTTCTCCAACAGTAAGAAAACATCCCTCTTTTTGAATCTTTCAAATATTAAAATGATAGTGTCACGTGGTCGTACTTACAAAATAAAAGTTATATATTAAGTACACATGCTTTTTAAACCAATATATGTTTTTAGCCATCCTTTCAGTCAAAACTGAATAATTGTAAATTCACCCAAAGTAAAACAAACAGAAACACCGGTGGACGGTAAAGTAAAGAATCTGTAATATTGCAAGGATAGGTTTTATTCAAATTGCTGGAGGACGGGAGTGCAGTAATGTACGCTCTTTCCTTTGACCGAGATATTAAATTCCACAAATATCAGAGCTCGCCTAGAGGTGCAATATGACAAACTCAATAGCCTGCTGGGTTCACTTTGACATCCACAAGTACATACACATCCACGATATCGCAAGCTTGTTTTCCTAAATTCAAAGGATACAATGATACTGGGTTTAAATTTTTTAAATACTAGTTTTGTGTCTTTATTATGTTATGTACTTATTGTTTTAACTATTCTAAGCCGATGGTAATGCCTTAGTAACTGTAAATGTGTCCACTTACACTATAAAGTAAATAATAAATAGTATGGTAGTGAGTGAATTACATAAAATAGGTTTTCAGATTTCGTTGGGGAAATCGAAATTCACGACGAATCTCAAATTTGCACCTACATAGATTTAAATTCTACGGCCAAAAAGTATCAACCTTCTCGGATCTAGACTAACGAAGAAAACTTTACAAACTTATAAAAATCAACCTTGTAAAGTTAGGCGAAAGTAGAATAAGTTATTACAACACCGTATTTCACAAATAATTTTCACGAGATGACAATTCGATAACCGCAACTAAAGCACCGTTAATGTAAAACATACTCTTTCTGGGTCCTAGTAGATATTTAAATGCATAAGCTCATTCGCATTTATGCCAATAATTACTGCTATTAAATCTAAGTGAAAAATACCAGAAGTTGCCCTTTGAAATATCTTATTGTGCCAGATGTTAAGAATAGTGAAGCCTTGATAGAATAACTTTTAAGTATTTAGTTAATATATTCAAAATCAGGTCATAACTAATGTTAGGTACTCGTGTATTTAGAATAATTGTCTAGGCTCATATTTTTGTTTTGGGACGTATGGTAATTTTCTTTGAGGTTCTATCTTTTATATGTATACTGCATATCTAACCAAATTTCATACTAACCTCCATGTACTCATTGCGTTTGTGTAATGCACTTGCAACTCTGAACTGTGGCACATGATTCGTTATTTCAACTGTCAGAAGAGTTATGTTAGTAAAACATATTTAGTATTTTAATGGAGAGAAGCCTTGTAACACTCAGCATAAGAATAAAACGTCATTAAGTCAATATTAACACCATTTAATATAACTGTCAGTACAGTAGAACGAAACAATAAAACATAGTAACCACACCTTTTATTTTTTAACAAAATGATTCCGAAGTTTGAAGTTTGTTGTTGACGATGGGAGGATTTCAGAAGTTGAACTATTATTGCGGACATTTTCCATCATTAGTGAACAAAAAAAGATCACGACGTTTCGGGATCTGCAATCTGATCCCGTCTTCAGGTGAAATTTTAGGCTAGCTCATTTTCTAATGTTCTGTGTTATGTTTTAGGTTACTTTCACCTGAAGACGGGATCAAATTGCAGATCCCGAAACGTCGTGATCTTTTTGTTCACTAACGGTGGAAAATGTCCGCAATAATACTCGTAGTTCAACTTCTGGATTCCGGAAGGTTGTAATTGCGAGAAAGCTTAAATTACCTAACAAAGTAAACAGTGGAAAACAAACATTATTATACATATTGCTTTAAAATAGAACTAGAAATGCGTAGACATACTATAATAAAGGCGACAATTCCCAGATCAGGTCATCTTGCCAGCAAAAAGAGGGGGAGGGAGAGCTCGCCTTTGAGGGTGATATTAAATTCCACAAATATCACTGGCTTTTCCCTGGAGACGCAATATGTTTCGCAGTAATAATGCTTGTTTGTAGGCCAGGCATACTTTCCTCTCTTGCATCACATTTAATATGTGCATTAATTTGGTTTTAGTCGGTTATGAAAAATTCATGTTAAAAATATATTGTTTAGCAAGATTTAAGACGGTCTGTAAAGATTTTGATATATAACTTCACAGCTGAGTAGTTGAACAACAAGATGACAGCTTAAGATAGACAAATATATTTTTTTATTTATTTATTAAACCTTTACAAAATAGTATATTTCATCACTAGGTCCTAAAGTGACACTTTTTGACACGAGGTCGTTAAATGACCGAGAGTGTTTTACTAACATCTTACTCCCTAGGGAAAAAAGATCATCAAAACAATACTTTATTTACCTGGGTGTGAAAGTGACACTTTAGCACTGTCAATACGTGCGTCTAAAGCAGCTGTTTTCAGAGCAAAATGACAAAAATATTGTTTAAGGTATTAAAACAATTGAAAAACCTACCCGTTGGACATAGATACTATAAAGATACTGTATATTTTGATTTGAAATATATACAATTTTGAACTAACAATAAGGAGCCACCTTATTGTAACAATACTTTAGTCATAGATACAATATAGCAAATTTGGATGTATCACAATTTTTCTACTGTATATAACTATATTAACACATAAACAACTTTTCTGTTTTGTTTTGTTTTTCAAGAAGAAAAACCACATAAAATTAACACAAAGCTTATAAAAGTTCTTTCGTACAGAAAAAAAATTAAAGAACGAAAAATCCCAACTTTTAAACTATGTGGTTAAAGACAAGTTGAAACTAAACATACGGAAAAGCAACAATACAATTAGTACTATCTGATGTAAGTCCGGCAGGTATACGAGTTTTTAAATGCTCTTATGTAAAATATATTTGTTTTGATAGTGTGTATGTTTAGCTTTGAGACCTCTCGCTTCGAATTAACATATTTAAAATCGTATACTTTAGAACTACTTACTTTTAGAAAGACTTACTTATTTAGGAGGTTTGCCAGACATCATTCTGCTAGGGTTACTTTGGCCTAGAAGGAAAGCGGTAAAGAATGACAAATGTTTGGGAGGAAATTGTGTTGACAGGATAATATTTGCGCGTTTCTGCAAACAAACTGACTTTTCTACATTACATATCAGAGCTAACCTTGCTATTTGAGTTCTCAACAGTTTCTAGGTTATACTATGTGCATATAATTAAACACTACTATGCCAAAGAATTGAAAAAAAGTAATCAGATTAGTCTTATGACCCTTAAGAACATGTTCTATGGATTTAAATGACTTGCGTTTGAAATTTATATTTCAAGATAATAATAAAAACGACAACATTGAAGGTATGAAGTAAAGATTCTTGTTTAGAAAGAGAAAGGTAGATAAAGGTAATGACATGTATTGTTTAGAGTTCAACTATCGAATTGTTATTGCATTCGAATCACGTTTTCTATCTAACGGACGTCATAGTGAGGCCAACCCGTTTATTCAACAGATTCTGTTCAAAGTATATACACGTATGCTTCTAAAACTTTCCAAAACTGGGGTTCCTGCAAAACTTCGTGCAGCTATCGTGTACAACTAACGACGAGTATTAATATAGTAATTTAAGCTAAAAGCATATTCAAAAGTTAACCATCTTTTGAAGATCGTATTTTTACTGATCGTAAGAAACAATACTGTACCTTCTATATTAGCACTAAACATTTTGGTGTTTTCGTTTAATATGTCTTGAAAGACATGTTTATTTAATTATATTCTGTAAACATTATCTTTTTCCATCATTTATTCGTTTTGGTCAAGCGTCAATAAATTTACTGCGGGTTTTTCTTCAATTCTAATACTTCCCTTAAAGCAACATAAGCTTGTTTTTGCTGCTTTTGCATACTAAGATTATTTTGTGCCTTAAACATACACACATTATACGGTAAAGTTCAATTAACTTATATACGTATACACATACCACTCCCAAACCTTACCAAGACTTTGTGGATACTTTGTATATGTTTTAGTAAAGTACATTTTTTACCATCTTAAACTATCGATTGTGAAAAATTTCATTGTGATTTGACATCTGACAAAGCCGATAGTAATTTCAAAACATTATATTAACACTTTCTAGCCTGTATGAGTAGTGGTAGAACACTTTGACGCTCACTGTTAAACTCTCAATTTCAGATGTTGAGTTGGAACTTTGCCAAATAAAATCCAACCTCGTATCGTTCATCCGGATCTGAACACTCGTATCGTGAAACAGAAAAGCGAGGGAGAGGTTTACCAAAGATTGGTGGTCAAAGACCAACAATCAACTCCCGATCCGTGATCTTTCACCTCTTTGAATCCACTTCTTCATTGATTTGGTTGTTATTTACGCATTTTAGCTGGCTTTTACCCGATTATACTTCACCTATTGTACAATGCATATTACTGCCAATAAAGTCATTTGTTATTGTTAAATATTTTTAACACGGGGTTGGTTAGCTTTAATTAAAGTAATTACAAACTACGTACGTATTTAATTGTTTCTGTCAGTGTAAAACCTTTGAAATAACTAGAACACATTTCATAACTGCTAGTCCTCATTTCCATAAATACGACACCTAAGTTAAGTGAAATAAAGGTTAGTTAAACAAAACGTTTGGATGGTATTTTCAATAATTGTTCGCTTTTTTACCTGTATGACGCGGTTAAGAATATTGTAGCACAATATTAAAACCAATGTAAAACACTGATAAACGAGTTCGAGAAGAAACAAAGTTGATCTAGAGAATATGTAAGTAGTAACTGATATGTTACAAGAAATTCTTCGAAACACTAAGATTGAATATCTAAAAGTAAAGATAGACTGAATATCGTCAGTATGAGACTGTCTGGTATATTGATGGTTCTGAGAATAGTCAATACTGTCTGGCTTACAGATTTCCATTTATTTACAGAGAACTGCGACATCCAGAGTTTTAATGCATAAGAATCTTGTTTTCTTCCAATAATTTGAGTTTGTTTAAAAAGCTAAGATTTTTGGAGTACAATTTTATTATTTCTAAAAGGCCTCACCCAACAAATAAAAACTATTTGGTTGGTTCAAACTTAAATATATTGTTTAATTCCATTAAGAAGCTTCTGATAAGACAAACTTTACTTTTTAAACTTTTTTACTTACAGTAAAATAAAGTCTAATTACTTTTCAGGGTTTCCATATTATAAAGCTCTTTTGTCAACTGGCACTATATTATTATTGTGAAAACAATAAAATTAACAGTTTAGAGTTAACTGTCGACGATAACTGGTCTGCATTATGGTTTTATTATTGAAAAAACTTATACATCCATGATGAGTTTATCTTCTTCTTACATGAACCGTATGGCTTTAATGATTCTAACTTACGTCATGCCTAGTTCAATCATAAAGTATTCTTAGTCATAGGCTCTAACAAGTTCACACAAAATTTCACAAATTTTCTAAAAAAGAAATGTTTATATAAAACCTTTCGCAATATACATGAGCTCATGAAACTTTACTGGGACTTAAAGTTAATAGACCGAGCAAACATTACAGGCTAAACTGTAAAAACGAATGATGCATCGGATAAGAACGGCATAGTGCAATTAAAGTATGTTTGGATGGGACTACGATGAGAATGAATACATAATTTGAGAAAATAAATACAATGACAGCAGTAGAAGCTATATTGATATAAAGCAACATTTATCCACTGGATACAATAACAAATATATTTCCAAGTCAATCAAAGGTAATTTTGCGGAAAATCTTATCAGATTTTCCATTTATTATGGTAAATTCACATTAAATAAACAAGCATACTAAACTAGTAATAAAAAAGCGGATAAAGGAGGAAACACTTATTTGTAGTCATTTGGGTTAATCAGAAACAAGTAACATGTTTTCTTTCAGTAGATTGAAAATACGTTTTCTGAATCGTGCATAAACGACACAAATTTACAAACGGTATTAAATAATACGTCAATAAATTGGGTTAAGGGCATCAATATTGGTAAAGTATAAATATAATTCGAAGTAAAATGTTTGTGGTCAAACCTGATGAAGGAAGCTTAGCTTTTGAAAGGTCTTGTCAACCCAAATTAAATATATTGGCTTTGAAGTTTTCAAATTATATTTTGTAATACGTCAAGTTTGTTATGAAATAGACGGACCATTATGGATTAACGTGCTTCTATATCAACACACAAACACCATCCAACTTCTCGTAAAGCATTAAAACAATCACATGTCGGACTCGACACTATATCACTTGGCTTAATGCAGTTGCCTTGTCTGACTTCTTTCCACTGAAACTTTTCAATTAATTTAATCTACGGTTTAACTAGTTTATTTTAACTATTAATGGTACGCTCTTGACTGCAGCTTGGAACTCAAACTTTTTAAAAGGTTTACTGTAGGGCTTAGTCATGAAGTATAGTGTTATTGCAAGGTACTAATGTAATTTTGTTTCCTTTTTCGTGTAAAACACCTTAGTTTGAAGTTGTTTGTTAGTGATAATAGAAGTTTCTAAAATTAAAATATTATTGCCTACGCTTTTCATTGTTTTCTTTACGTCGAGAACTTTTCGTTCACTCAAAAACGATGGAAAAAATCTGTAATCACTGTTTGAGATGCCGACCACTCTCATGAGGGTATTTTAAGGCAAATATGTGGTGAAGGATGAGGTGTAAGTCGAAAGGTGTAGTCTTGTTACAAACTAAAGCTGACTCTTCCTTAGAATGGGTAATTAATAGCCCAATGACCAATGGAAATACAAGGACCAACGGCTTAACGTGACTTCCGAACCACGCAGGTGATGGTCTGATATGGCTAAACGATAGTGGGAGTTGATGCGGGTATCATCAGATGATCACTGAGACTATCTGAGCCGCTTTAGACCTATATCATCCTCAAAGTCAGACCTCCATGAAGCTGGACTACAGGACCACGCCACGAGTCCCAGTCATCATAATCCCAGTAATAATATTAAAACCATGGAAACAGTAAAACAACTTTTATGTGGATTCCTTATATCATTTTTTATATATTCGATGTGCTGTTTATCATTATAGTTCAATTGTTGTATCAATGCTATTCAAATACATAAAGCTATTTAACTCATACGAATAAATGACAATGAAACCTCTACATGTAGATTGTATCTACTCTGTTCACTGAGGTGCATATGTTAGAACAAGCACGTACAAACTACAGGAGTTGGCTCATATACCCTCAGACCTGACTCCCATACGAATAGTAAATTAACACTCTGAGTTGTAATCAAGACTTATTGCATTTGGGATTTCTTTAAATTTTGTGTCACTATTTTATGGATTTGAAAACGCGATTAAACATTTAATAACGAGAATTAAAATTGTTATACGACATCGAGTAAAACTGTATACAACTGATTTTAGGTTAGGTTAAGTAGGTACACAAGATGACTTATAGCTAGTTTTCGTTTTATTTAACATATGTTAAATTGTGTTTTTTTATTGTAGTATTGAGGTTGTTGTGTGTATTAAACTAAGGGTAAGTTTAAACTTTACTCTTAGCCTTTCGCATCCGGTATCACAACTATAATCTACTCGTAGTTCTTCCGGTCCACACCATGTCACAACATCATAACAATTAGCTTGAGACATTTTGGTCTCACTGTAGAGTACCATATTCAGTCACTTATTGGCTGAAACTGAGCTACTTGCTGTCTGCTACCTTATTGGTCACAATCGCTGCCAACCATCCACTGGAGCAGGGGTGCCAACTGTCGTTGTTATCATTGGATTGTGACACTATCAAAACTTATTCTTCAGGACTGGTTGCCAGCTCCTGGATAGCAAACAGCATGTAGCTCAGTTTATGTCTTCTGAAAACCATATTGTTGTACTAAAAATCACTCAAATTAAAAGGCATTTTTATTTTTTATTACTTAAACATGTTTTGATAAGTAAAAAAAGCTAGTTTTGTAAGCAATGTTCAAAGTAAAATATTTTTTTAACAACAAAAATCACTATTTTAGCAACAGACGTTTTCCTAGAGCTAACTTGTATTCTTAAGAGGAGTTCAGAAGCAGACTCTGGGAAACATCCAATTTAAGCTCCATTGTTGTGTTGTTAATAGATGTTCCTATTCTAATATAGCCTACAAGTATTTCATCTGCAACAAGTACAAGTCGACATTAAGTATCAATATAGTAATTAGTAATACTATAATAATATAGTAAGCTAATAGCATAATCAAAACTTAAGAATCTTTTGGAGATCGTATATTCTTATTTTACTGATTATAAGAAACAATACTTTATCTAGTATATTAGCACTTAAACATTTTAGTGGTGTTTTGTTTAATATGTCAGGAAAGACATGTTTATTTAAATACACTCTGTGAACACCATCTTTTCATCCTCTGAAAAGAACTGCATCAATACATTTATTCGTTATGGTCTAGCGTCAATAAATTTACTGCAGTTTATTCTTCAGTCTAGTGCTTCACGTGAAACAACATAAGCTTGTTTTTTTTGCTGCATGCTAAGATTATTTGTACCTTAAACACGTTCTTAGATACATTGGCCGTAAACAATAAATTAATACGTCTATACACAATAATTAATAAAACAATAAATGATGACGGACTAGAATCTGTAATATCTTATCATTTTTAACCAGAACATCTCATCAAGATAATATTTTGTTTCACATTTGAAGACAAATATTTTAAAAGAAATTTATACCGTTAACAGGATTTTGCTAACGTAAAACTATATGTGTGAGCCATCAAGTTTAAACAATAATTAATTTAGAGTTAGAATGAAGAGTATAAAGCTTTTATCTTAACAATGTTTTCATTATTATAAAGAAACTGAGGATACACAGTTTTGAACTCAGCATTATGACTTATATTGTTTTAAAGAAACCTGTTACACTGATTTACTATAAATCTGTATTAACAAGCACACAACTCATGTCTATGTCTCAAAAAGATCATTGAAATGACTTTTTCTCCCTATGGAGTACAACATCATTTAAATTACGCTTTATTAACCCGGGCATATGAATGCAACTTTAGCATGTAAATATTGTGTCAAAATCATCATTCTGTTTTAGGGCAGATTACAAAAAATGGTGTAACTTTCAAAGAATACCTAATGGCTCACTACCGTTAAAACGTACAGTTATTTAAAAACATGTTTAGATTTATATCTTATATTGTGTATAAAATTGTGAGCTGTTAAAACTTTAGACCACAGTGAAATTACATTCCAGGAACATCGTTTTACTGTTCCTGGAAACTGGGTGAAACACATAATAGTTATTGAACAGAAACGTTGCACTTCCCAGTATGGGTACTTTATCTAAAGCAATAGTATACAAACCTTAACTTCATCCTCAAGCCACTATCTTTACACTTTACCTTTGAATTGCAATATGTGACGATATGTTGTTAAACTACTTTAGATTGAACATTTCATAATTTAATTATTTGTTTATCGTATGGCATTACATACTATGCTGTATTTAATTATACATAATATAAGCAACTCAATTTTAACCTATTATGCTTAAGTATAATAAATTATTATAAAGTTTAACCAAAGTGTTAAACCATTATAAAGTATTTAAAGTTTTAGTGCTTGTAAAAGTACTTGACTGGTTTGTAGTGGTATTTTCTTTACACAATTTGAAGGCATATTATGGTTGTTTTATCATTCTTTTAACTTTAAAAGTTGCCTGTTTCCGTGCATGGTCAAATCATGACCCATGAATGATCTCTTTTGTCATTGCTTTAAAAGTTCAGACAAACATACAAGACACAACAAATGAAAATCACCATTCAAGTGCCTTTTAATTTCCATTTATAAATAATACCCAAGAGCAGCACTAAATACCAAGTACAATATGATAATAACTAACCATTGTTAAGAGCAAACTTTTATTTCGAAAAATTAATGGTTATTCTTAAGTTGTTGTCAGAAATTATCATAGTTTTTAAACTGCATACTTACAGAACTAGACCTTGTATTACTAGTGATGAGCTAACAAAACCTTATTGTAAAAATGACTACATATGTATAAATAAATAAAATTAATTAGCGCATAATGTCTAACCTGTAAGGTAAATTAAAAGTGTTTTGTCTTAAAAGGCCAGTAGGGTGTTCCCCGAATATTGCCCCCCAAAAAACATAAATAACTAAGAAAAGTAAATATTGGTATGAACAAAACAACACGCGGAATTAAAAGCCAATCACAAATCATTAACCACAGGTTAAATTCAAAAGGTTTTAAGTCAGTCATACCAAATATGTTGTGAAACGAGTAAATAAACAAACCATATACACTCAGTGTTGTGTGTAAGTATTGTTACTATGTGAAACAGGTCGGTGGTTTCAATGTTAGATTTCAATCAGCAAGTAAGTAGTCTATAATCTGCAACATGCAAGCGCTTGCTAGAAACCACCATTACGTGATTTTGCTACCTGAAACTTGTGTAGTTTATGCAAATTAAACGTAGTAAGATATAACTGTTCTAACACGGTTTTTGCAGTTGTGCTTTTAGTTGCAACATTTAAACTACTGTTTACATGCAGTTTGAACTGAACTTGACACTTACATTCAAGGTGTTTATTATCATTTACCATGGCTGGGAGTGTTATAAATTTGCTTAATTTATTTTGAACTTATAAAGGGCTAACTAACTAGAAATTTATAAAGGGCCTTTCATATTTTTCACAAATAGAAATATGAACTAATAGGTTTGGCATTAGGTCTTAATACAGAAAACCTTCAAAGATATTTAAAGACAACTTTATTCTAGATCTGAAAAATCCTAAAAAACTAGAAGCTTAAGCTTACCAAAGTTCTGAAAACCCATTAGTTCTAAGAAAATGCAGTTATAACGTTACACTTTGGTGAGTTAACAAAGTTTACAGTCAAATAATAAACTATTTACTTTTTAGGCATATATTAATTAATCTACACTGCGGACAAAATTTAAAGTTTCTTTAAAACCAATACGTTTTAATTTTTTAGAGATTTTATTTTTATATTGTTTTATACGGACTATTACTCGATCAGCTAAGTAGCTTAGAATAAAGGTATCTAGAGCTCACTTAGATTTAAGTAAAATGTTATTTGAACGGGTTTTATTTAGAACTTTTGGGTGGCTTTTGAGTCTTTTGACTCTCTCAAGTATTAAGTCTAGCTATAAAAGGCATGATTTTAACACATTTTATTCTAAATTTTTCTTTGTTGTGAAAATAAGTGAAGTCCTTTGTAAACATTTCTTTGAAACGTACAGTCTACAAAACCCCAAAAGTTGCCGATTTAAAGGTATGCTTATCAATTATCACTAATTGCTTCCTTTCGAAGTTAATTTTACTTTAGATGCCATTTTAGAAATGGATAGGTCAAATACTTGCCGTTAAGTTGGTATGGAATTTGTACAAATTTATAAAATAAATGTAACATATAACGTTAAAACAGCTGTTATTTAATAGGGGGATCAGAACATGACATCGGAAACGTCAATGTAAAAGTTTTAAAATAGGCTCTACAGCGTTAAGTAAGTTTGGAGGATTCGGGAAATGACAAATGGTGGGTGAGGAAATTGTGTCAACAAGTAAATATTTACTCGAGCTCTTGGAAGTAAAGTGACTTTTCCAGATGAAATATGAAACCAACACATCGCACGGTAGAGTGTATCTTATACAAAGTTTACCTTTCATACGACGTGTGTGTTTTTTCCGATTAAAGTTCACAACCGACTATTTTAAGTTTAAGTTTTTCAAGCAATTAAGAACGAACACTTGAGAAATGGGCCTTGAAAACTATAAACAATGTCACAGAAAGTCAATCATTCAGGTATTTGCTTTACTTTGTATGGTACAAGACCACCTTTTCTTTTGGGAAGCTGAAGGTCATATCGATTTAGAAGCGGGGAAAGTACGGTAAGTGGCTTTATAGTTTTAAACAAAAACTTACATTATGTACACAAAATATTGTAAGATGCCCCATCCACTCTATTGGCTTTGCATAAATTGTGCTTCTCGTTATATTTGGCCAGTCTGATGCACACCTGAGATTGGTTCGTCTGCAATTCAAGCCAGTTAGTGGATGATAGCTGTCACCGCATGTAGCATTGTATTGTTTCTCTGTTAGCTGTTGTTTTCAATATGTCATATTTTTTACTTTTTTATTTATGTTGTATCGTTTCTTAAGCTAGTTTTAACTTTTTATTTGTTAACTTTAACATAAATATTTAGTTGTGTTTGACTTGACAACTTACGCTTGATCCATTGGGCTAGCTCATTTTCTCATATTTTGTGTTATGTTTTAGATTACCTTTAACCTGAAGAATCATATTGCAGATGGCTCAACCTCGTGATCTTTTTGTCACGAATTATGAAACACGTCCGTACATCTTCTCATCGCCAACAACAAAACACCTAAATGTTACGTATAAAATGAACGTGAAGTTGAATTGACACTGCACAAGAGTATACACCAATGTATAAACGCATTTCTTTTTCAAATAGAACTACATTACATGCACATAATTTATATTAAAAACATCCCTGTCTTCTGTTAAATCAATGTGAAAATGAGTGTTGGGCTTTGGGGGACAGAGCTGATAGCCTGACGGTTACAATAGGTATGGGATTACTGTATTGATAGTTAAATCTTCATAACAGTTTCGACTAAAGCCTCTATTGAAAGCAAGTATTCCCGCTGTAGTTTGACGAGCTTAATACAATGTAAATCCCAGCTAACCTATAATCTGTTGAACAATTCTGTTTAAAACTAAACTTGTAGGTGAAACCTGGGATTTAAAGAGTTGTATTAGTTCTAAACGTAAAATTCCAGCTGAAAAATTTCAACTTAGGTTTCTTTACAACTAAAAGTAGGTAGTTTTAGTGACAAATGTTTAGGACGAAACTGGGTTGACAGGGTAATATTTGCGCATTTCTGCAACGAAAGTGGCTTTTCTACATTAAACAACAAGATTCACTCTAACTCTCGAAGCCCATATACAATTCAACTTAGTGTTTTATAATTTACTTTATAAATCTCCAAGGCTTATTATTTGAGCTGGATAGTAAAGGAAAGGGTTTTATACAACAATCTAACATACTCTTCTTAGCTCCAGTTGTATGTTGAAAAGCATGGAGTATGTTAATATAGTTTTCGTCTGGATTAAAAGCCCATATAACAGTACTTGACAGACGGAAACGTTAAGTAATGGCTGACAAACAACATCGACTGGCGTAAAGTCGAACAAAATATCACAGGAAAGCGAGGGAGAGGCTTACCAAAGATTGGTGGTCAAAGACCAACAATCAACTCCCGATCCGTGATCTTTCACCTCTTTGAATTCTCTCCCTTATACGTCATAATAGAGAAGATATCTCTTCATTTGCAAAGTTCACAAACAAGGGGAATAATTTAATATTTAACTTAAAGTTAATCTTACGATAGGACTAAAATCACAAAAATGGCAATATTACGTAACATACTGCAGTTTTCAGTCTACTGTAATATTTATTTATATAAATGTTACAACAAATGTTGCTACTTACTGGGACCAGTAAACCGTATACATAATCAAATAACTTAACTAATGAAGATCTTTAAGTTTCCACAATAAAGTAAAGTTTGCCCATTCACTTTCTCAAACAAAACTCTGTTTCTTCATCTGCCATTCCAGCAATGCTCAAGACCTGGGACGATCATCCGATCCAAGTAATAATGCTCCAACAACGCCACAAGCCGAAAAGGAATAGTGATTTCAAAGGGATTGAATTCCATTGACTGATGGAAAAGCTGATATGGTTAAGAATTTGTCATAGACAGCTGTTTTACGGTGAGGCATCCGCAACAAGAGGAACCCAGATCTTGACCCACTTGCACTCTTTTGCGCCACGTATTCTAATTCATATCCAAAGTATTAAAGAAATGTTGTGATTAACTTTTTGTGTGATTCCAATAATAATAATAGAATTTCGGTTGAGTTTTGATCGGTTTGTTTAAGGTATTGGATCGGATGAAGTAATTGGTTATACAGTAGTCAGAAGTAGTATTAGTTTAGAGTTAACTCTATGGATAACAGCTGTAAAGTACTATTTAGTGAATTACTCTGTGTTACTACCTTTAAGCGTAATACTTGTAGTTAAGTTTTAAAACTTACAGTCTAGTATAATTTTCCTTCAATTTACATTTCTACCGGTAGCATCTCACATTGGTTATGTAGTTTATTGAAGTTATAGACAACACACATTGGGAAATAGAATCTCTGATTATACTTAAGTCACGTTAGAGATAAATCTAGGAAAATACCGAGAAATGTATAACAAGACACAATGGACACATGGTTGCACTACTAAAATACATTTGCGACAGGATATCTGGTACATTCAAGGGTACTGAGATATCTCAATATTGCACATCTTGCATCTCTATAACTTAGTTGTAGTTTAACATACATAATATCGGAATTCTCCATAATTACCTGAACTATTTGAATACTGTAAAACACATTTATAGATTTTGTTGTCTAACTCTGGTTCATTTTCAAACTAATAATTAGAAAAATGTAAACGAATCAATAAAACAATTTTAGTAAATACCATAACCACCAGTTTGATTACCAAAGAACACGAAATTTGCGATTAACCCTAAGGTAACTGTTTTAATTAGGCCCATTACATAATTTTTGAACAGGATACTTACTTTTCGATGTCAGTAAAATCATTTGACCACGTAAAATCCAAAATAACTTACAAGAATCTTATTAAAACACATAAAAAAATACATTTTTATTCTATAAAATATAAATAAAATATAGTTTTGTTTTATTAATCTCGTTGTTTTAGACGTTACTCTACAGTTTATATACACTTGAAAATGGGCTGAATTTAGTAGTGTAATTTAGTATTTAAGTAACTTAAGTAATTTAGTACTTTAAAATAAACATATTTTCAAGTTTACTTTTATATTTTTGATAAATAAAACCAACTTAAAATAAAAAAATATATTTTGGTGGAAGTTCTCTCTGAAGCCCTTATCAAAATTAAGAAAAGCATAAAAATAATAACAGCGTTACCTAATATTGTTACCTAAGTATTTCAAGTTTAGTTTATACATTATGAATTGAACCCAATAAACAGGTTAAGACAAATAGTGAATTCATTACACTTTTACTACGAAATAGTCTAACAAATTAAACGTATAAATTCTAGAGTATACGTCTAAAAACTCACACACTCACACTTACCCAACATCTCTCACACAACAATAAAACAATCTCATGTCAAGGCAGACAATCTCTCTCAGTTCTAATGCAGTTTCCTTGTCTGATTTCACTCTCTCTGGACTAATGTAGCTTTCACGTTACCGCAGTCTTGGTAATTTATTTGTTTAAACAATATTTTAAAGTTACTAAACACTAAACTCAAACGTGACGAAATGGGAACAGGCCTTTGGTTACCTTTTGTAGTCTGATATACGTTTTGTTATTATGAAAATGTTATCCAAGTACCGTTGCGGTAACAGCTATTCACGATGACCTGGTGGCCACTCCCTGGGTTTGGAAGTCACGTTAAGCCGTTGGTCTATTTTATGGGTCGTTTTGCTATTATTGTTATTATTGGTCCTGGTTCGATCATTAGGAAACGTTGTACCTAGTTTGTAAAAGACTATTACTTATTACCTCCCACTGAATCGTTGACCAGCTGTACTGGATGGATAGCGACAAATTAATTTAAAAATACTATGTGCACTATTTAAAAAGATGGCAAGCCTAGAAATTTAAGACAAGGAATTCGCCCAGCGAGTAAAATGGCCTAGCTAATAACCAAGTCTTCAGGCTGCTCTTGAACTCCGCAGGTGACGTGTTTTTGATATCTGCCGGTAAATTGTTATACATTTGCAGAGCGAGATGTGGGTAGCAGTTCTTTTTTACTAAGCCTGCAGTACGGGAGTACTACATTTCATCATCCATTAAAACACTCATCTCACACTCATCATTCATTCTATAATCACCTTAAATTACCCTCTAGGAGTCTCCAATCAAAGTATACTAAAGAAAAATATTGCGCCGTAATTAAAAATTCGTTTGAAAAGCGTTTATGATCAAAATAACCCTAAACTCTTTTTTACGGCATTTCTAAAATTCATAAAACAAGTTTTCTTGTTTAACGAGGCAAAGTTAGGACTACAAAGTCATCTCTACATTTCGATCTCAACTTCTACCTACCGTTACCGCATAGTCACTTTACAAAATAATGTGTGGTGACTGTGAAAATTGAACCTGAGCGGTGAGATTAGTCGTGCACGATTCCAACCCGCCACGAGTCTGCTGTTCTAGATAGAAATAATATAATTATGATCTAAAGGTTGAATCTTCAGAAATCATGAAACAGTTAACTCAAACCGCACTGAATGTTGTTGAAGGATAATGCACGTAGGTGAGGTGAGACACGTATATGGTATCACAGCTGCTACTGTATATTCCCCCAGGATATATCTAGGGACTAAACACGTACACACACACACACACACAAGGTGGCTCTAGTAGTTCCTGCCCATACCTGACTCTCATACAAGTAGACTATTACAACACTTCTGGTTTATATCCTTAGTAAATGTCATTAATGTTTTTAAACTACATTAATACATAATACATCCATTATTACAAAAAATGTTAAGTTCTACCCAAAGCCTATATGCGATGGTCTAAAATCATATTTTGACTGGCATAGTACTAAATGTTTTCTATATATAGTATTAAGTAAGGAATTAGTGGTTAGTTAAAATACTGGAAAAGTCAAGCAGTGTTTCCTTTTTGGGCAGTAACGATGCGTGTGTGTCCTGAACGATTTACAGCAAAATACGTAGACGCATTTACTTATTTATTAGTTGCACTTATTTCTATACATGACTCATTTCAGTTACCTTTAGATTACAAACCGTGTTTACCAAATCATGCCTGAAGATCATAACTTAAAAGGAACAAAGTTCCTTAACTAAAACATAAATAGAATCAGCTATTCTGGGAAAGGATATCGTTTTGTAAAAGCTTACACAGAGTGTCCTTCAGAGGACAGTACTAGAGCTGACTCCTGGGAAACATCCAATCTAAGCTCCATTGTTGTGTTGTTAATGGACCTTCCTCTAATCATGTATTTGCCAGCTGAAAATTTTGATAAGCTAGCTAGAAATACAGTATAATCAAGCCGGATTTTCGTCGTCACGTTACTATAATCTCGTATTATGGATTTGTAGTAGTTTAAAGAATACATAACTGTTTATCGAGCTTGTGTGACTTAACGAGACAAGATTAATTTTTAAATATCTAAATCAAACAAAACAAACATTCTGAGTAACAAGCAGTTGTCTGCGGTTCATAGAACGACTTAAAAAGAAATTATTTAATTAGTAAATAGTACCATTTTCCATAAATTTAGTACATTAGGTACATTACACATGATAATACACTACAACATGAATATCTAAATAACGGCACAATTAGATGATCGTAGAAAGAGACAAAGTGTTTGCATTTATTAAAGTCATATAGAATGAGTCCGTTTAAGTTTACTCCGACGATTTGCTATAGATATATTTATTTTTCAACCTGAGATGGATTTATTTGTACTGCTAAATTATCCTAGGTTAACCTCAAATCGCTGTGTCGTTAAATTCTCAATGGAACTGTTATTATGGTTAGAAGAATCATCTAAAGTAATATATAAGTAAGACATGACCTGTTCTTCATTACGCGGTAAGAACTGTTTCCCAAGAGAAGCAATCAGTAAAGTGTCTTCTGTTTTGCCATGTTCCGGTTTGATAGTTTTCTTCTATAACCACGAATCAAACTATAAAACATTTAATTTGTTTAATTAAATATGTTTTCTATCTTTTAAATCAAACTATTAAGATCGAAGTATTATTATTCATTCGAATTAAAAAAATATATACTCCAGCGGGACATGATGCGAATTCTCTACGTTCTAATACCGGTTCCTAGTGTAAGATTCACCATATCACTTTTCTGCATCAGTTTTTGCATCACAAACAGGTTTATCGTAAGGTGAACGGGTTAAATTAACGGTAGTTAATTTGTTTGCAAAATTAAATTTGTTAAACGAAAGAAAAGGTGGCCATAACTGAGTGGGAAGATGGTCACTTCCCGTGGTTCGGAAGTCACGTTAAGCCGTTAGAAAGAGAGTTTTCTAATTCTTATTAATTTATTATTTATTTTAACAAATAAATTCTAGAAAAAGATACATACTTTCCATTGAGCGTTGGACTGTTAATTAATAACCCAATCTGAGGAACAGTCGGCCCCAGTTTGTAACAAGACGACACCTCATCAACCATTAAAAACCCTCATCACACTCACCACCATTCCATATTGACCTTAAAATACCCTCTAAGAGTGGTCGGTGTCTCATAGCAAAATATCAGAAGAATGTTAATTAAACATTTTATTTGAAAAATATAACTACTTGAAACATTGGCAATAGCCAAACGAACAATTTTGACATATCATAACATATTGATATCGTTTGTAGCTTTATTTACTTGATTTTATGACGGATTCAGTGAACTAGCAAGGCAATGTATTACAGAACGCTGAGCTGTATGGGACCGGTAAAACTTTACTGCACTTAGAAACTGGGAGACAAGCACAACAATAATACTCGTAATTGGAGAGTACAGTTGTATTGTTACGAGGATATAAGTGCTGTAAAGATACTTTCGGCTATGGAGCAATAATTGTTATAAGCTATCCTTTTGAAATAAAGTACTTTATAAAGATTGATGAAATCTTTGTATAGTTTAAGAATTAGGTGAATAATAAATTTGTTATAATCATTAAATACTTTCTGTGTTTCATAATACTGTATATTGTATATACCTTGTTTAGTCAATATACTTTAGAAGTCGGTAGTAGAATAAGAGTAAAGTTTATGATAATCACCAAATGAGCGAAATATACTACATCTGCTCTAAGTAGAAACTGCCATTAGAGAATTTTGTAAACAGATAATTCACAAAATGAATTTATGCTAATTAAACCTAGTTATGATACTGAAGTTTCTGTTTTATCCGCTGGATTACATTTTCTTTTACCACAACGCTTATGATTACTACACGATTATATTTAGTTTAAACAAACAATCTCTGATGCACAGATCTAGGTTTTAATTAATTTGGAAACAATTGTTACGATCCACAAGAGTTATAATATTTCAAAGCGGTTTTAAATTTACAGAGAATATAGGCTCAAGACACATTTATGAGGTTAGGAGGATTCGGGAAATGACAAATGGCGGGTGAGGAAATTGTGTCAACAAGTAAATATTTACTCGAGTTCTTGGAAGTAAAGTGGCTTTTCCAGATGAAATATGAAACCAACATAGCGCATAGCGGAATGTATCTTGTTGAACGTCCAACTTGTAATGCAATATTTGTATTCTTTTATTATTTTTAATTTTTATCAATGAAAAACCATTTTTATTGATTTTAAAATAACTATGTTTTTGAAACTCAGCTTTAAAAATTATTTCCATTTTTGAAAGTTATGTGCGTTTGAATAGAAGGTAAACAATATACTTTCATTTAGGATAGATTGCGTTTTGACGTTTGTTAATTAGTAAACAAATTGATAATTTTAACCAGATCATTGGTAGTTTTTGCAATTTACATATTCTATTATCTTTGTCGTTCGTAAATAATGAATGTTTTGGACCAGTTCACTAGTTTGTGTTTTCAGACTTGTAGTTTTCTTTACTAGAAATTATACTGCGTATCATAAAAAATGCATTGTAAGTTTCAATAAAATCTGACTACTGTATTGGCAAAAACAACTTTTTAGCCACCATTTAAAACGGGTTGATGGATATTTTTATATTTTTGTATATTGATGTATATTGAAAAACGCATATTTATTTAAAGGTTCATGAAAATCTGATCGAATTCACTGATTTTAGATAGTTACAACCAAACTTTGGGTAAGAAGTCCCTTCCCAAAGGAGAGTCCCGACAGTTCGATTTTGCTGGTTAACAAACTCGGCTGAAATATTTACAAAAAGAACGTTTGAACCAATTTTTTCAATCGGAAAAAAGCGGCTTGGAGGGGTACACTTTACACATTACTGTTTACATAGCGTTAAAATAAATGCTAAAAATGGTGCTCATTTCAAGGTTCCGAGCCTTGGTCCTACCGTGCTGACGTCACGACTATCTCATTTTCCCAAAGGAAATCCAATAATAAAACAGACATTGACAACTGTTGTTGTTTCAAAGCATAGTAAAACTGCTATTGAATACAGATTTCATCTGTAAACTTCATCTAGTAAAACAGTTACTGGAACAAATAAGCAGTTGTAATCAAATTTCATTGCACTTCAGAAACTAGGTAAAAGTATTGAACATAATCCATGAACTCGCAATACTTTACAGACATTGAAACAATAACATTTTACGAGCTCTGCAACAGCGTTCAGTAGCAATATTGTTCCAAATCATTGTTTCAACTTTAATTCGCAAAATAACGTATCTTTTTACATATATTGCGCTTATTAAAGTATTTTTATTTTTGACGAAGTTGATAGTTTTGTTCAAAATGATGTTGTTAACAGTGATTAAAACCGAATGAAGATACGAAATTTCGATGAACCTTTGAAATTCTGTAAGAGTACAGTGTAGTAAAAAAGTAACTACCCTATTCACGTAGCTGTTATAAATTGTTGATACATTTGTCCCTCCGTCACTTGGAACGTAACGTTAATGTTTGGTAAATCATGGTTTCTTATGCAATAAGCTGTATTATTTGTTGTTAACTATAAAAATTAAATCGAATAAAGTCGGCGCAAAACGAGCTGCAATTGAAGGATTAACTGGAAGCTCAACATCTGATGCTGACGGCTTGTCAATTTCAGGTTTTATCGTTAGACACAGATATTTGCCGTCTTTTCAGTTAAACGTTTCATTTTTTATTTCAAAACTGTCTCCAACGATACAAGAATAAATACAATTTCTATACCACACCTTTTATAATAAATTGCAGAACATCTGATTTTACATACGAATTGTGTAACTTAACATAAATTTGTTATAGTAATAGTATAATCTAGTTCTTCCAGTTTTGCAGTTTACATGGGGATAAAATATCAAAATAAATAGCTCGAGATATTTCTGTCTCGCAGTGAAGTACCATACTCGTCACTTGTCTACTAAGTGTTCATTGGTGCAGGAGGAGCCAATTCTTGATGTTCTCATCGGATGTGGCACTATCAAAAAGATTTTGCCTTTGCAAAAATAGGTTAATATGCTGCCATTTCTTATTATTTTGATGGCTTCAACAAAGATTCACAAGATAGAGTACTTAATAAGCTCTATGTTTTGTAATGTTTCTGTAATACATCAGTTGAAATAGCGCAGTTTTGTTTTATTACCATTGTTTTATTAGTCTGTATTATTCCATATAAAAGCAAATAGCTAGCAAAGTTGTTTTGTAAATGAACTTAAACATCCTTCCAAAATAAGCGATTCTA
This sequence comes from Matsumurasca onukii, assembly GCA_018831715.1. Lineage (NCBI taxonomy): Eukaryota > Metazoa > Arthropoda > Insecta > Hemiptera > Cicadellidae > Matsumurasca > Matsumurasca onukii. The sequence goes on from CM032061.1 coordinate 27,532,523, forward strand.
ACCGCAATACTATAAGTAAACATCTCCGCTAGTTTAAAAGAAATATCCGACAATTTAAAATGTTTATTTTGGAATTTGTGTTAGTCATGAGGCAATTTGATGTTCGTTAAAAAATCGTAATAAAATGGAAAGATATATGAAAATATGTTAATAAGTTAATTACAACCAGATTCTGGAAAAAATGTTTAAAAACAATGATTTATTTTAAAAATTCATTTAATTTATAGAACCGTCATATGCTTGATTCTAATATTCAATGCCTGAAGTGTCCTGAAACAAGAGTAATCTTATCGATGTTTCAGTTTCTACACATATTCCGTTCATTCTACTTACGAGGAATTAAGTAAAAACATGTAAAACTTTTAATGGTAAGAATCATTTAACGAATTTAACGTCATCAAAAAATCTTTTATTCAAAACAAAAGAATCTTTAATGAGGACAGACAGTGAATTAGTCAAACTTTTTTCTTCACTAAATTACCTCTATAGTATAGAACCGTGTCAGTGACGTGATAAGACGATGTTTACCGCAGGAAACAATCTGTTAAAGTGTCTGTTGTTTCCTAGCTCGAGACTGTAACATCAGATCTTGCAGAGATAGTCTCTGAAATATTGACGAACTTACAAAACAGACAACAGCTGAGAGATAGTGACTCAGCTGGTAGATTTATAAAAATAGTTTTATCTAAAACTGTGTCTCAAAACCATTTGTTAAACATTTAAAAATATTAGTTCCAACTAAATTCCTAGACAAGTTAATAAACCTAAGCTTGCGTAAAATTCTCAAAACTGTTTCCTTAGTCAAGCTTCCCTTGTAAATTAGGCTATCTATTCCTTAATTTATGTAGGCTATTAATTTCACTGCAAGTTTTACAAAGTGTCAAGAAAAGGAAATTTGTTTCCTTAAAGTAAGTCATTAAAGTTGGACTATTTATAACGCTGTTATAACACAAAATAACTGTTTGACCGACATTATGAAACGACTTTATGGATTCTAATAATTTTGCATATGTTAATATATTGTGGTTACTATATATTTAATTGTATTGGTTAAGTGGAAGAGAGACTTTATAGTCCTAACTTCTAGCCATAATAAAGACATTTTTCATTTCATTTCAGTCATCATTTCATTTCATTCATTACATTTTCCCTTCACTTACTTCACTTCCCTTCACTTAACTTCACTTCACTTCCTTCATTCACTCCATTCATTCCTCCACTTCACTTCCTTCGTTTCGTTTCTTTCGTTTCTTTTCGTTTCGTTACTTTATTTCATTTCATTTCATTTCTGACTTTATTTCATTTTCCTTTCATTTCATTCCATTTCATTTCCTTTCATTTCCATTTCCATTTCCATTTCCATTTCCATTTCATTTCATTTCATTTCCTTTCATTCATTTCATTCCATTCCATTCCATTCCATTCCATTCATTCCATTCATTCCATTCCATTCCATTCCATTCCATTCCATTCCATTCATTCATTTCCATTCATTCCATTCCATTCCATTTATTCCATTCCATTTCATTTCATTTCATTTCATTTATTTCATATTGATGGATAGCGTAAAAAATAAAACTTTATTTCAAGTTTCATAAAACTCGGATGAAATTTACTGTTTTTAGATTGTTAAAAACACCTTTCTGATCAAAGATCTCCCAAGAGGTACTTTCGGTAGTGTAATACTTTGTGACCGAGATTATTGGAAAACGGAATATTTGTACTGAATGGGATGAAAATTTGACAAAAATGTGACCTGTAGTGAGTACACACATATAATGCATATAAAGCTTTGAGAAATATGTTCAAAACGTTTTCTGGGGTTAGGATCGATGCACATTTCGGTCCCGGGTCTGGGGCTTACCATGCAGACAGCATGAATACTTCATTTGTCCAAAGTAAATTCGCTAACATGTCGTTGTGATGTATTCATTCATAGTATAAAACCTTTACTCACATAAATGGGAAAAGAGAGAGGTTTTTAGTGATATCAAGAATCCATTTGCGAGATCGGAATCAGACTCAACAGAACACTGCTATTAGACTGATCGCTGTTCACATTATCAATAATGTTTCTGCTGTCAATAAATGTCGATGCAATGTTGCTTTACAACACTTTGCAATTGCATCAGAGTTGTTCAACAATGCTGCACTGAATGCGTTTAGTGTCACCACCATGACGGTGCGCGAGTTATTATATTATGAGGCAGTAGGAAACTGATTATCATAACTGATTTCAGCTTGAAAGCTTTGATCATCTATTCTACTACTAATTAAAGTGATTTTGTTGTGTGAAAACCATGCCAGCCTTTTGGTAAAACTAATTGTTTAATGACCTATAATGATTGAAAGGTACAGCACTAATTTGGATTGACTTTGCAAAACCGGAATATTTTTTCTGTGATGGGCGACATGGTATAAGATAGAATAAATCTTGTCTGGTCATATTTAACTAAGGTGGTTCTTAAAACTAATGACAATCAACGACAACAGATAATTGCGGATACATAAGCAACGTAAAACAAATTAGTATAAAAAGCGTAAAACTAAAAAACTTAAAAATATTGAATCATATTTTATTTATGTTGTACAAATGATATGTTAGGTTAATAACTAACCAAACAGTGTACGTAAAATTACGTCAAGATAATTTTATATGATCACACTTTTAAAATAAAATACTAGGCTGACACGCAGCTAACACTAAAGCGCCGCTGGCATGAGTGAATTGAATTTCCTTTGCAATTTGTTACTCTAACTAGCTACACTCACAGCCTCGCTTCGACCTTTGGCCTCAGACTTTTATCTTCTATTAGACGCGTGTTACGAGGCTGTTTGCTACACTCACAGCCTCGCTTCGGCCTCAGCGTGGCTCCCTGTATGATTACGAACGTTACGCTTTGGCCTTCGGGTCAGGATCGGTGCTCATTTCATGGTTTGGGACTCGTTCTTACTATGCTGATGGTATGAATATCTTATTTTTTCAAAGGAAATTCGATAGTAGGTTTTAAAACTTGTTTTGCAAGCAGTAAGAATTAAAAACTAAAACAATATTGAAGAAAGCCCCATACAATTTATTTTAAATTGTTTGCTGTTAAAATATATCATCAAAGAGTTCTATGAATGCATTATTATATTTTAGTAGACATTTTAATCAGACAAGCTTTAATAAAAAAAATTGTATTGTACTTAAATTAGTAAAACCTATATCAGAAAATGTACCTACAAAATGTATATCAGATAAATAAGTTTTTGAAACATCTCAAACCATTTGGAGATGGGAATCAAATACATCAGAACAGTGAACGTGCTAAAGATTGATCGCCGGTCATATTATCAACATGTTTCGGTAAAGGATAATCCTATGTTCCTGCAATATATCCTTTTAAGCATTTACATCCTTCGAATTTGTTTGAAAACATGTTTCCACATTTATACATTTATTTTTTAACTACGAACAGAATAATTATTGTTTATGTGATTTGTAGTACAAAACAACCGTAGATAATTCTGGACAGTTTGTTCGTGCGAAGTGAATATCTTTTAATGTTCGTGTATGTGAAATTTAGCCGTGATAAAAATCATCACATAAAGTCGTAAGCTTGTTTTATTTACAAAAGTAATGTTTTATTTACAATACGTTGGATCTTTCAGTGCGATGATAATACATTTGAGTGTATCTATTTAAAACACGTAATGTAACGAGATGTCAAATATCACTTCCTGTATAACATTCTAAGCAGAAAACAATTGGTTTATTACCATTAATCTGCGTGGATTATGTGCAAATTAAATTTTGAAGTTTAAATTGTTTGTATAACCTAATTTCAAGCTCGATCATAAATTATAACATTACAGTTCACAGTTGAAAATTCATTATACCGGTGTTATTACATTAACAAAGATATAAATGGACCTTTCTACCGGTTATTTTACCGGCTATTTCTACCGGCTTTTGTGTTTAAAAGGCCCTTATATTTCTATATTAATTACACTTCAAGCTAAGTTTATAAACAACGCACCACATGAAGCCAGTGTCTCGGGGTAGGTGTATAAACTACAATTTACCGCCTAGTGGGAGCGGACGCGCTGTAGCGGCGATATCTGCAGCCCGGGGCAGATTAATTTATGGTCTCATGAGGTTCATCTCTGATGTCTTCTCTCCTTTTTCATTTACTCTCAAATAAATTCGAGAAATAAAGATTTATAGTCCCAGCTTTTAGGTTCTAGGATTTCTTGATTATTAGGTATATATTTAGTATTAGTTGGGTCTACAGGAAAGTTTTAATGTAAGCTTTTGATGGTTTCTGAGATTATTATAAGTTTAACGTGTAACCTTTAAAAACAACCTATTTCAACATAATACTGCGAGTTTCAAACTATATATTTTTTAATAATAGTTTTTTACGGAAAAAGCTATTTGCTAGGCTAATTAGCTATTCAAAAACTAGCTGTTCTTAAAAATGTCAACCTAAAAAGCTGAAAGCCTAAAATGTATACTCCTTCCTCGACACTTTGTCTACAAGGTAACGCACCCCAAAACTATAAACAAAAACATACCACCAGAGGAAAATACTGACTAGTTTTATTACTCACTTTGAAGTTTTAACTCACCTAATACATCGGAGAAAATCAACAGCAACATACCTAGACAAAACGTACGATTTAGACAGCTGGAAATATCAAGTGTATTGATAGTCGATTACACTTAGAAACATAAATTTCACTCTTTGCAAACTTAGTTTGAATTATACATGTATGATTTATTTTCAAAGATGTTTATTTCTGACGATGACATACATGTTGTCCCATAAGTAAAGTGCCAAACTCCGGGAAACGTTTCTATGGGTCCAAATAAAGAGAAATTCAAGAATAACCATTTTCCAAAAGCGCATTATTTACCTTCCAGATATCCGCCATTTGTGTTTTTTACAAAATCATTTTTATCTCGAACATTTTTAACTGATTTAATGAAACTTAGTATTTATTTTGAAGTTTATGAGATCTATCATAGAAAAAATCAACTAGGTCCAGTTCAAAATTTCAAAATGGCGTCAATTAAAATATGGCTGTAAACCATAAAAGAAACAGAAATCATGAAGAACAAAATTTTATCTAAATATTTTGTTCTGTCTATCAACAAAAAAATAAAATTGGACTAAAAATAACACAGGTTTATTGAAAATATGATCAGTGACAACATGTTTTTAAATGAGTTAACAATAAAACCTGAATATAAGCTTTACACAATATTTTTCAATTTTGTCAAATACAACAACTTTTTTCAAAATATTATTTATCCAACTATCAACACACAACATTGAAAAAATGATCATGTTTTCAATCAATCTGTATTATTTTTTGTCCAATTAAAATTCTTTTGCGCAAAACGATAAAATAAATGAAACAATATGAAGAACTACCTTTTTTGTACATTTTATTTACTCGTATATCCATCAACAAACAAAAGATAAAATCGGATTAAAAATAACACAGATTTATTAAAAACATTACAGTTTTTTTGTGTAGATAAATAATAATATTTAGAAAAAAGGTTGTTGTAATTGACAACTTTTAAAAATCTCGTGAAAGCTTTTACACAGGTTTTATTGTTGTATTTAGTTTGTTTACCCTGTAAATCCATATTGTTACTGATCATGTTTTCAATAAATCTGTGTTATTTTTAGTCCAATTTTTATTTTTGTTGATAGACAGAACAACGTATTTAGATAAAAAAAACTGTTCCTCATGATTTTTTATTTCTTTTATCGTTTACCACTATTTAAGTTAAAGCATTTTAACTGGACGCCATTTTAAAATTTCGAATTGGACCAATTTTTTTCTATGATAGCTTTTATGGTATTATAGTAATGAACACAGCGCGTATGCAGTCATCAAGGTGAATTATGCGAATTGCCTTTCTATTTCTACTAAATTATAAAACAAACCTAAAGCAAAAATACTGTTTAAAATATTTCTTGTTCCATAAACAATTTGTGTTTTAGAACTACAAAGTGCTCTATTCACCAAAGCACTCGCTGGTTCAAGCACAGTTGAATGCTGGGATTTTCTAAGCTCTAGTACTTCATGTGATGCGCATCACAACCAACAATAGACACTAGAGCTGAAGCAAGATTAGTGACTGTCATCGGTTTCAGACAATGCTGCCAATGATGCTTCATTTCATTTGCACAACAATAGCTCGTCTAGTTTTATACTTCAAATATTGAACTTATTAAGCAATGATGTTCATTGGGTATATTGTCTTTTATGTTACATTCCCGTGACAAGGTCACATTTATTACGTATGTGACTCTTCTTCATTGAAACTGATTGAATTTGGCTTTACCGTTAGTTTGGCTGGTTAATCGATCTACTAACTGTTTGCCACACACTATCTGAAAACTCAATGGTTTTGATATAAGTCATGTTTCAACTTCTTTGGCATCGGATGTAATGGCGTAATTTCAGGGCGTATGTAATGGAATTTGGAAGTCTGTTGTCAAAGTTGACTTCTGCCTACGATGACAAATTGATCATGAACTTGAATTGTGTGTTTCCTAGTTAAGTTACTCGTTCAGCCTCCTCTAATAACGCTTGAAATAGCTAATAAATTACTTATGAAATTTGGAAAAATATACGGGGTGTTTTAATGGTCATGGTGCAAAAGTTAACGTGGTGTACTGAAAAAGAAAGGTCACAACGAAATACAAGTTACATTAGTTATTCTCAAGTTTCACACGTTTTATTTTACATAGTTTACAAGTGTTCAATGTAACCCCGGTTAGTAGCCCTGCACAAATCTAATTGGGTCGAATTCCGCCCAAACATACTACAGAACTTCTTGCGTGACCGATTTCACAGCTTTGGAGTTTGGTTATTCGATTTCTTGGAGCTAAGTTTTCTAGTATGGGAGGGTAACACCCTAATCCATGTCGAGTTTATGCCAAGAGGAGACACGATCAACTCAGAGGCTGACTGTGAAACCCTCCAACGACCTCGACGTGCCATCCAAAACAAAAGAGACAGGGAATGCTGACAGAAGTGTTGCTGATCCGTGGCAATGCTCGGCCTCATGCATCTGCAAGAACACGTAACGAACTTCAACGTCTAGGTTGAGAAATTTTAGTCATCCACCTTACAGTCCTGATTTGGCGCCAAGTGATTATCACTTATTCCTAAGGCTTAAGGCTTTTTTGGGCGGAAAACAGTTTGCTAGCGATGAGGAGCTTCAAGAATGTGTGAAATCCTGGCTCAAGTCTTTGGCGGCAAATGAGTACAACATGGGTATAGTAAAACTGGTCCCACATTACAATAAGTGTTTTGAAATCCATGGCGATTACGTAGAAAGGTAGAGTAAGGTTCTGTGCAACCCTCGTACTTACCCGGCCAGTTGATGTTTTGCGGCTTATTGCAGACAGATTTTCAAGTATTTAAAGTAAGTCAGCAGAAGTGTGGGGACGGCCTGACTGTTTTTTATCACAAAACATGCATGAGTATCAAATAGCTTCACCCAACGGGTGATACAGTTATGATTAGGTGTTTTTTGTGTGTAGAATTTGTTAAAAGTGTCTTTGAACAGTTACAGCAGATCTAGTTTGTGTTACTACTAGAGTTAATGTACTAATTTAGTTCCCGTACACTTTATAAAACATAGGCTTTCCATTGTTGCATAAATCAGCTTTTATAAATAAAAAAATCACAGCTGTTTAGTTTTGCGCCATGACTTTTGAAACGCTGTGTATAACAAATTGTTTCATTTGTAATAATAGTCAAAACTATACTTCTGCGTTTTAATACTCTCCTATTTTGCTTTAAGTGCTATTTGGAAATCTGGTACAAACATCGATAAAGTGTTCATATTGAACGATACGCTATGAAAAACAGCTTTTTGTCAACGTTTTAACCGGTTTTTATCAGTCACCAAGAGGATATTGTTTGGGCCGCGAGGAATTCTCAATATTGATTCAAAGGCTGAAATGTCACTGACACGTTTTCAATTTTCCTCCTTTGTTTGCCAATCAAATATCATATGGAGATGACATCTATTGTTCTCTTCTCTTTGAGTATGATATTGACGAACCAGAGCTGTCAATAATCGAATATTATTTTCAGTGACATGTGCTTGATATTTTATTTTCAAGGATTCTTCATTCTATGTTAGTTATAATCAGGTTACCTTGGTTGGCATTATAAGTCTTTCTCACCAACAATTGTCTCTAGAATAACTCATAAAAATGTAGCTAATGGCGTATGCTTCAAGTTATCTACTGTCATAGTTTAAATATTTAGTCAAGAAAACGTACAATGCCACTGTATTTTATTTGGTGTCAAACCAAATGTCATCAACAAAGTAAAAACAATTATTAGTTTGGTTTAACGAGGATCCATTCCGACTGTTTAGTCTACTTATATACCTATGAAAAATTGCAGAGGTTGTTGAAAACCCCCAAAAACTTCAAACTGTTTTGGGAGCACCCTGGATAATATTAATGTAATATATACCAACCGGTGGTTGAAAAGTAACTAAACACTAACAATATGTTATACATTCTGCAGCATAACGAACTTATGTTGACAATAGTGTCGTAATATTGAGTGCTCAATAAGATTTCATATGGATACTATTATTAGTTCATTGTTATACGTTTTTGCTAAAACTGTTCGTGAGTGGTAAGGTGGAATGTTTCCGGGACGTTGGCTGGGACGGGGTGGACACCACGAATGGCCTGCAAGAAGCCCAGGTTTTACGTCGTGTGATTTTTTCTATGAGGATTCTGTCAGGGAGAAGAGTACAAGTGCAAGCCCAAACAGTGGATGAATAAGAAAATCGTATTCAGAACTTTGATATTACCTTGGATGTTACCAGTATTCCAATTGACTTCCTTCAGAAAAGTGTTAATTGTATCCCGGGCTGTTTGGAGGATTTGGCGAACAATACCGGTGCCTATTTGGAAATTTAAAGCTATCTTTAGTTTTCTTATGTAGTTAAGCGTATGTGTACGGTATTTTAATAAGTTTAGATAATTATGGTAGGAATTATTACATTTCCTTTTGCCTACTTACTTTTCAACCACCCTGTATATTCCCTGAGCTGCTCACAAAAACCAACAGTTTGCAACAAACAGATGTAAAAACAAAATTATGAGTATGTTCATGTGTTTTGGTCACACAACATTCAACATACATAATGAACATTTTACATATTATATATGTATATATACGAAATAGTTTTAACCAACAACCATTATTCAACTTACATTCGTAATTAATTGAGTATTTCTAACCAATCAGGACGAAGGCCCGTGAAATAATGTAGCTTGAACGTGATCTCAAAAACTAAATTAAGAGTTCTTAATATATTTATAACCGGGAAATTCGATTAGTTAGCATAAACGGTTTAGCCAGTAATTGTTACAAAACACCTGAGAGTTGGTTTTGCAACGGATCTCGGAGCGAGCGCGATTTGCATAATCTACATAATTTTGTGGGATTATTCACGGAATAAGAGTACGTTTAGGAATAACGGTTTTATTTTACGCACCTTCTCTCTCGTAAAATATTCTTTTATTTTATACAAGGTGGACTGAAATGGCTAAATTTTTCATAATTGGCCATGTGTAGATGTGAAAGTTTTTCAATACCTGAAGCCAAATACTGTTTTATGAGTTACGTAAGTTTAAGGTTAGATTGGTGAATCAGAAATAGGCAAGTAAACGTTATTGTGAAATAAGTAAATAAACATACATAAAACGTTTTAATATAGCCCAAAATGTTTAGTAACAGGGTAAAATGCACAGGGTGTTTTTAGCAACCCAACTAAACTTAGTAAGTCATTTTATACGAACGCTATAAGGTCGTAAATTGTACCATAGGTTTGTTCACTTCAATATCTATCAGATGGTGTTTGCTGTAATATAGTGGTTTTGATCTGCTAATTTGATGTTATTGTAAAATAAACGCAATCACGGTTTTAGCAAAGATCAATCAGTGCTTATAGTTGAAGAACTCTTAAGAAGAGATAATTTCTTTGTCAAGAGGAATTTGGGGTCAAGTTTACAGGTGTGAATATTCCAAACAAATCTAAAACTCACAGATTTGTAAAAAGTTTATCAAAAATAGGTTATGTAGGAACGGAAAACATAACAGAGGGCGGACTGTACTGAATGAAGAGATGACAGACAATGTTAGGGTTAGATTAAAAATTCTCCTAAAATCTTTCAAAATTTTGAAACAACAAAAGCAGACAGCCACTAACACCTGGATACTTGATCTTAAACGCATCTTGACAAAAATATATCTTTCTCTTAAGTGTTCTTCAACAATAAGCACTCTTTGATCTTGCTAAAAACCATGATTGTTGTTTTACATAACATAAAATTATCAAAACTTCTATATTACTGCAACAATATATCATCTGATAGATATTGAAGTAAAAAAAATGATACAAATTACGACCTTATAGCGCTCGTAAAGAATGACTTACTAAAGTGAAAGTTGGGTTGCGTTAAAAACACCTGTAAGTGTGTATCGACCCTTTTGGCCCTTGTAACCAGTCTACAAGTAACATTTTTGTCCGATTTTCAGGAAATTTGGTAAATATGTTCTATACCATATAAATTTGTGCAATTTGATTCAGGAGTTGTTGGTTCTCTCTCATGATAAAATGAATACATTTTTTGTGGAAAGTCGCCAATTCGATAAATAATATCAGGAATGATAAGGACTATTGATAAAGAAGGACATGAGTTATCACAGCTGGTCATGGGGGAGAACATAACTCTTCAATTTGCATAATCAATCGCTCAATCCTTCCACACTCTGTCTGAACATACTCACCAGCACACTTACATACATACTTGAGTTTGAATTCACAAGTTGTTGTTAGTGCTTTGTTTGTGAACTTTCATAGGAAATAGCGCTATTCACGTTTATCGCTAGAGAGAACAACACGCCGTGTAATAGAACAGTATGGAGTTTAGAGCTTCCCAACTCTTCAATCGAATGGTAACAGTTGCTATAATTTTTAACGTTACGTGCAGTAATATATATTTGTATGTATTAATAATATACTAATATATAACGAAATATAAATTATTGTAATCCTTTTTATGTAAAGTTTTATGTAATGTTGTAATCCGACATTAGCGGATCCATGGCGGATTGGTATCGCACGCGACTCCGGAGCTCATCACTCTGGTGACGCGTTCGAACCCCGCAGTCACCACTTACAATTGTAATATGACTAAGCGGTGACGCTAGGTAAAGGTCGAGGTTGAGTGGTAGAGAGGACTTTGTAGTCCTAACTTCGCCTCGTTAAACAAGACAAACTTGCCTTTTACCTTTATATAAAATAATTTATGTACGTAATCACACTACAGGTCACAACTTTTGTTTAATTTCCACAAAATATGGTACAATTGTTCCTTTTGTAAATATCTAAGATAAGTACAGATTACAGCAAATTCTGTCCACCGGACCTTTTAAGGGGAGGTATTTCCTCCATGACGGGAAATTTGCTAGGATTAACGACAACTACGCGTCGGTATGTTTTTAAGTTCACAACCGTATTTGTTACAGTCCAAAGGTTCTTGTTGTTTGTTACTTTTACTAAGTCTTTTGCCGCCTTCAACTATAAAGCTATGGTTTCCTTAGAAGCGGTGAACGCTACAATACGGTCGTTATATGACAGTGGGTTTCGTTTTCAATCCAGTCATATGAGAGTGTTTTTCTAGAGAACGGTGGTTGTTTAAATAGCGGTGAAAACTAGTTAAGGTTTTTCTCGCCACACATTTCGGTGACATTTCACATTCAGGAGACACATTTTGTTACGTAAACATGAGTCTAGATCGTCATTAATACATAAGTACATACACTTTGATAACTAAAATAAACAACATGTCAAAGGTTGTTTTTTATACATCAGTTTAAATATGACGCTACACCCACTGTCAATGTTACGTTGACCGGCCGTAATATAGTAATCAACGCTTTCCAAGGAAGCCATAATATAAAAATGTAATATTTGATCAACAATGTAAACATTATAATTAATATACTATAAAGCCGGTTTGTTCAGGTGACTGACTGAACGAGTAGATGTTTAGGCTTTTCCCGAGATGCTACTCCTCTCAACCATATACTCCTTTTGAAGCTATTGGTGTGGATTCTTAAGGAAAAATCTGAAATCTGATTTTTTGGTTGTGACAAGTTTGCCAAAAACGATGGCGTCCAAAATGTGCCCTTATATTTCAAAATAAACAAAACACAGCTGTAACAGTTTTATTTGTTTTAAATAAGAAAGTTTATATTTTGCATCATAGCGACAACACAGTTGTGAATGCCCCTAAATTACAAGGCCGCAGCCCCCCAGCGAGCTCGAAGGCGAACATACTTTAGAATTACTTCACTTATTTAAGATTATTTTACAAACAAACTAGCCTACTATTATATTAGTATGCAGTACACTCAACAAAACAACTATTAGTCGTACACTTTTATATACAAATTAAAAACTTGTTTAGTTTACTAAACTTAGGAAGATCCTTGAAGTACTAACCCACAAACCTCTCCTCATAAATCAAGAGGCTTTGGTGACGCAGTGTAGTGTGGGACTATCTCAGGCTTCAAGTCAGGCTAATTTATGGCTTTCCTCAGGTCACAAGAAAACCGCTCCCAACTCCAAGTCAACTTGTTTACTATACTTCGGAGGACTTTATACTTTTCTGTTGTAGTTTTATTGAGTTGCTTGAGTATGCTAAGTTTTAATTCAATCGACCTCGAAGAGAAAATTTTCAGTGAAACACGACTAGACAGAAAGAAAACTAAGTGAGATAGGTATATATTTTACTTAGAACTATTTTTGTTTATTTTAAGAATAACCTGGTAAGGTTTGATCCCGTAGTAACTGGACACCCTGTATAAGATGCTCTGTAACTTTGACCACTAAAAGTAGTGCAAACCTTTTGGTCTACTGTCCTACATCTGATTTTCTATCAATATACGTCATTTAAAAGGGACCTGTTTTATGTTGAAGAATATTGAAGAACTCACCGAAAAATAAGGTTCACGTTTCGGTCAGTTAACTTTAAAATAAAATTTAGCCCAGGAATTATTTTTTACAACCGGTTTTTACAACTGTTATCATAAGACTAAGTAAGGCCATCTATTTGCAATCCAAACAAAATTTTCTATTGATGGTACAACTACATATGTATATGAGTACTGAGTACTGACGATAGCTTGCACCACAGTACTCAATGTCGAATATATGTTATTATATTTTTTATGTAGTGATTTTTATTCATTTTGTATTATTTTATTCATTTTTATTCATTTTTTACTAATTTTTATTCATGTAGTGAATGTTACCAACGTTTAGATATGTTCTTAACAAGATTTGTCAAGGCAAACATATTTTTTACTCTTGCCACTCTTAATATAGGCTTTGATACAAAATAATCGTATTCAAATAACAGATAATGGTAGTGCTATCTATGTTATTTTCAAATATTGAAACAATTGTGTCTTCCATACTTTATTTGATTTCCTACAGTTAACAGTCATTAAATTCTTTGGCTACATACCAAGAAAGAAATTGTGGTTGAGTATATTGAAAAGTTACACTAACAGCATCTGCTGTCGGTGAAGGGTATCAGGAAAGTTTGTTCTAACTCTAAAACATGTGGCCACACACGGCGAAACTTTCGCTACCGGAGTCATCCTGAAATTACGGAGCGGTTTAACACAAAGTTACGAACAGAACTTTTCATTTGCTGGGTATTACTGAGACGGTAAAAACCTGTTAGTGTTTTTTTTTTTCTAATGGCAGTTTCTTCTATGCAGCTTATTTTTTGATATGTTATAAACATTATTACTTGATGTCATGGTTAAAACTTTGGTTTTAAAAGCTGTCAAAAGCAACATTACAACCGTAATATGATGGTAAGTTTTATTATTAATACAATCAGATGGGAGTGGTTTTCTCGAAATCTGGCTGGACAGTAAAGTTTTCGGTGAAATAGTTGGGGTTTTGGAAAAAGGTAAAACATTTTGTTTTTATTTTTTGGTTTAGGTTGTCCCATATTCCATATGTTAATAAACTTTTTTAAGTAAATAACAATATGTCAAACTTGTTTTTGTATACATACCTGTTAATATTGTGTGTTAGGTCCACTGGCATGTTACGTTCACAACTATGGATTTGTAATTTAGGGGTCAAAATTTTTTCATAGCAAATCATAGTTTAGAAATTTTGTGTTTTAACACGTTATTTTAAAAAAGCGACTGAAACAACAATCGATGATAATAATTGGAATAATATTTATAAAACCTATATTTTCTAAATAGATTTGAGCTTGTATCTACATTTAAGGCACCTATTAAAAATATGTAAACAAATTGAAAGAAACTGGAGTAAAATTAAAAAACTACGAGTACATCAACAAAATACCATCGTATTTCATATTACCGAAGTTTCGGGTCAGAAGAAAAATAATTATTTATTCCTCTGCGTTTAAAAGTGCAACAGATCGTTTGTAAAGCAGCTGTTTTGATAATAAAACTTTAAAACGTTTGTCAAAACAGTGAAAAGTAATGTTCAGCACAAGATACTTTAACGAATGTTTTGATCATCACGAAAAACGTACTTAGAAAGAACGCCTAAAGAGAACCTGTCACAGCTGTTTGTGGCATGTTACTTTCCCTGACATAACGATAACGGTTACATTGTAACGTTACCTCTTTGATGTTGTTACACAACAAGAGATAACGGTTGTATTCCCTCAGGGTGTCAGTTGATACCAGTCTAAATCGACCAGTCCCAATATACCATTGCTGTAAAAAATACACCGTGGAAGCAAAGAGAGTGAAATATATTAACTTTGAAATTACAATTGGGTTTAATCCTCTGACGGATAACACGGTTTCACTTGCTAAACTAACATTATTTTAGCGGAATCTGCATGTAATTTGGCCAAAAGACAATCCTGGTAATTTATGACGACATTTTCTACCATTAGATATCCACAAAAAGAGGGTTTTAAATAACTGTTATTGTTACAATTGGTTATATCGCTGCGTGGCTGTCATTGGACGGGGTCTGCTACCGTCAGTGTCAAGCTAGTCAGTGTCTAGGTCTCTCCGGCGTTGAGTGTGTTTTAAGTTCCGTGTGTTTTAGTTTTTTTCCCATATAGTTTTATAGTGGCTTGTTCATCTCTAATGTTATACTTTTAACCTCAACAGCTATTTTTGTCTGACTGGTCAGCGCACGCTGATTTCTTCGTGGTAACCCCTTTTTTAATTATTGTTGTGTTATATTTCAGAACCTACCTTAAGACGTAGTCACATCTCATATTCTGACTTGTCGTGAACTGTTTACAAACTAAACAGTGAAATAATTTTTGATAATATTTCAAACTATGAAATCCTTTTCTCATCAATCACAACAGTTAAACAAGAATCACTTTTGAATTTATAAACTTCCTTTTGGTAAGATATTCAAAGGCCACTAAATATCTTACGATATTTTCCAAAAATATTTAGATTATACATTCTATATTATTACTAACGTATAAACGTATTAACGTACTGTGTATTGCAGTTTCAGAGCTATCCCACTAAGTCAACTGAATCATTTCTTGCATTGATAATAGTGTATGTTGATGTTATCTGACATAATAGAGAGATAGATACACAAGAAGCACCAGGTCAAACACCTGCAAAGAGTAGTTAGCCTGTGAAATCACGAGTCAGACATAAACCTTGCTTAAAGCTCACCCGCCTTGCTTCAGCACAAGTAACGGTAAGTGCAGTGTCTGAGAGCTCTTTCGTCATGATGTACTTTATAATGAAGATTTGCTAGTTCAATAAAACACGTTGATAAACACGTACTCTGGGTAAATAGCCGTCAAAATAAGAGAATTATTTTGTAATTTAGTTTTGAGAATATTACGTTCAGTAGAGAATGGAATTAAATAACTATTAAAGACTAAAATCTATTTTTCCAGTATCATTATAATAAGTTTGAGATATTTCGGTCTCGCTGTGGAGTACCATCTTCAGTTAGTGATTGGATGAAACTGAGCTACTTCTTGTCTGCTATCCTAATTCTGGCAGGGAAGCCATCCGTCCATTAGAACAGGGATGACAACTATCGATGTTCTAATTGGCCGTGACATGTTTATTATAGAGACGTGCTACTAAGGTCAAGCAAGGTCAAGAATTATAAAAAAGAGAAGTATAGCCCAGGAATGACGTGAAAGATGAGGAATGATAAGGTGGAGTATACATGATGGGAAAGATCAGGATAAGAGAATTCAGGAACAATAAAGAAGACCAGGAATAATAGAGAAGGAAAGAAAGATAAAGAAGGCCTATAACTACAAAAGACATAGGGTATTTTTAAGAATATCAAGACAGTCAATGGAAGGAAGGACTAAGTTATCAGAGACGTTTTATACGATCCACTAAATGACACTGATATAAATGATGACAAAGTCTGGCTGATAAGGAAGGACATGAGTTATCAAAGAGGTTCACAGCTGGTCAGTGGGGAGCACATAACTCTTCAATTTGCATAATCAATCGCTCAATCCTTCCACACCCTGTCCGAATCTATTTACCAGTTTGCTCACATACGTTCCAAAACCTTTCAAGTAAATTTACGTACGAACATGTTATAGAAATGGGTTTGATGATCAATACCTAGTGCTAGTTTCTTTCTGAAATGCTAAATTTGTAATAGAAATCAATATGAAATTGCATTCCTATTAAATAATTACGTTAAGTTTTAAGTATTATTGAATGAAGTAGTATCCCACGTATTAAACCTTTTGACCTCGCTCTCAAAAGAACATAAGCGTTTACTATGTCTTTGCTACTTGTAAGCCATAAAGATTGTTATAAACGTTTTTTTATTGTCTTCCTCAGTGGAAAAATGGTGTTATCCGTTGGAATGAATAAATAAATAAATGTTTTTGTCAGAACTCTCTTGATCTAAAGTTTATTAATTGAACTCGTTGAATTAAATTTGTAGTAAGAACAGTTACCTTAACTGGGCTTTTTTCACTGTATTTTTTAATGCTAATATACTAGTTTTGGTGACAATCTTAGAGTATTAAACGAGTATGATAGTGTTTTAGAAATGAATGTTTTAGAAGTGAATGTTTTAGAAATTGAATTTTTAATAATTTTAATAAATTGTTTTTTCTTTACATTGTTTTGTTTGTGTTATTTAAATGTTACATGTTAATAATATGCATAAGTTTAACAAATTTACATCCATCCTTTTTTTCTTGACTATAAAAGCTGATCTGCGTGCATTTAGCTAATCCCACACAATTTAACAAACAAACCATTCAAAGTGCACTTCGTCATATCGATGCAATCATTCAATATCCATTGATAACTTAGTTTAGAGTGATATAAACTTGAGAATAGTTTCAATTAATCAACCCTTGATCTCAGAGTGTTTAGAATGCAAATGCAAGGTTTGTGGACGGTGATGGATCTGCAAGTAGTTGATGGATTAGATGAGGAATTGAATAAGGAACTCCACTCAGTTAATATTGGTACACCAACTACTGGAGTTACCTGAAGTTGCAATATCTTTCATGGTTATATTAAACATTTATCTTGTCTTCCTTTTACTGAGTTTTCCTAGTTTTTATACTACAATAGCTCTGTTTCTTCATTTGTAACTAAAAAGAACTTTTGTTTTTTCCACTTGGAACTAACGTTCAAGAGCATTTATTATTTGTTAGTTTTTGTAGGCTGCTATTTTCAATCGATAGTAGTTCCACCAGAGTGGTGGCCTAAGCTCAGTGGTACGTATAGTGCGTGCTTCGCACTAAATCGACCCGGGTTTTATTTCTGGCGCTGTAGTATCTATTTTTCTATTTTTTATCGATGGTAACTCGCCGTGGTTCTGAAGTCACGGTAAGACGTTGGTCTATTCCATTGGTCGTTGAGCTATAAAGTAATGAATTAATCTGGGAACAGTCGGCCCTAGTTTGTATTAAGACTATATCCACCAAAATAACTTTTCACATTTACGATGTATCCTATATTCCCCTTAAAATACCTTCTAGGGAGTGACCGATGTCTAGTATCAAAATAAACTTCAAAGATATTTTATGAATAAATGTTATCATAATGATAAATATTTTGTAAATTGCGATCGTAAACGAAATTGTTTACTGTCATCATCACATTCCAAAATGTTATGAGCGTACTACCGCCGTTTTGAGGTTTTTACATCGAGGGGTTGGTCAAAAGTGCTAACCGTCGTCAATTTCAGCCCTAGCATAATTTATTATTTTCTCCATGTGCAAGTTTAAAAAATAGTTAAAACTTTACCATTCAAGGCTACTAGAAATTATAATTACCTGAACATTTATTTGCCTTCAGTAGTGTGCGTTTTAAACCCTTATGATATCAAAAATACATATCAATTGGCCACGCACTATTTGACCCATAGTCAAAATACACCATAAAGAAGATGTAACCCTACTCATTAGTCTTATAAGGTGAGTCCAAAAATCATAAATTCAACTGGAAGAAAATAACCTGAGTTCACTACAAGTATTATTCAGAAACGGAGGATCATGTTTCGAAACAAAGCTGCTTCAAAGTACGCAAAGTCAGCACTGAAGTATGCTCTGCTTCGCAAAATGTTAGATTAAGGTCAACAGTTGGTCACACTGAGAGTTCGCAAATCCCTTGAATTTGCATAATCAATCTTCCTTTCCTGATTCACTCCCTGCGAGCACAATCGGCTCAGTATCGGACTCACTCAATACTTCCTGATGTCCTACTCATTTTATCCTAACACTGCTTTCATCAGCAATTCTTATTTCTTGCAAGTTGAAGTCTGAATGGTTTGATTGAGCGTTCAAGAAAAGGTATAGTTTATATGATATCGTTAATTTTTAGTAACCCCTAATATTTAAGTGTGGTGGCTTACCATTAAGTATAAAGGACACGCTGTATTAATTCACCATGTTTGCACAGTTGTTTCGTACTTTTAATATCGGAATTATTTTATAGGGTGACGAATGATATATCAAACTCTCTTCGTATTACTTCAAGCTGCAGAACGTAAAACACTAAATTACAACAAATAAAAACAATTAAATTTTTCAGGTCAAAACAAATTGTGTACTTATTCGTGAAGCTGTTAAGTTTGAATTCATGGATATGATGTTAGTTATTATTTCAATAAACCATTTTTATAAGTAGACATTCAATACAAAATAAATATAAAATTATTTGGACAAATATTTAAGTACTATACGTTAGATTATTATATGTCTGTTAAGTCCTTGGTTATCCCAGCAATCTAGCAACTATAACGTGGGGTCAATAGTAGACAGCTTGAAAACGTAGTTTTAAAACAACTCTTTTCTACTTCTCAAGCTTACCAATTTGAAACCCATGAAATAGAAACTAGTTTCTTTATCATGCGAAACGTAAATAACAAGTTTGGATGATACATTTGTAGTCAATTTCTACATTGGTTAGTCAAGCGGACCCGTGGCGGATTGGTATCGCGCGCGACTCCGGATCTCATAAAGGAGTTTGAGGTCCTAACTGTACCTTTAAAAAAAAAGACAAACCTTACCTGGTGTTTTTGGATTTTTGTAAATTGGATTTGTTCTACAAGATCTGCTGGAGAAAAACGCCAAATTGTGAAAATTAGTGAACAAATTGTGCAGACTTGAGAGTTATAAGGTATAAAACTCTGAAAACAAGGCTTTTAAAAGAACTTTCATTATTTCTCAACCTTTCCCAGGGGTGAGACTCACGAGGTGGAAATTAATTCCTTTATTAAGTATCAAACAAAACTAAAATAATTAGTTTGAATGATACTAGTAGTCATCTTCAGAAATCTTACATCAACATTTTCTTGATAACAAACACCGTTATTTTCTATAGCAACGTAAACCGCTGGAGGATTAGCACTTGGAATCTGTTCTGGAAGCAACAGGAAATCAATGCTGACCACTCCAGCCTCGAGTGTGGCTGGAAGCAACAGCTGTGATTAAGTCACCTCTAACACCAACCACATCTGAGATTACCTCATGATTTACCTTGAAGTTTCATTTGATAATGAATGAGAAAATTAGTATCAGATTTAATAAAACATAATATAACACTTTTAAATCTTTATATATATAAGTTGACAAAACTGTCAAAAGTGTTGAAAAACTGTGTTGAAGTAAATTCCCAAAAGAATCAGAACTGTATAAAAGATAATATTTGATTCGAGTCAAAACAGCAGATGCGTTTCAAAGGGAATAAATGGATTGATAAAGGGTGTATAAAAATGAAACAAGGATATTGTCTGTACATTGCATCGGATATTGAAGCATTGATGTTTATTTCGATGATTGGGCTTCCATGAAAACACCAGAACTGCGGAGGCTGAAAGCGTGCGGTTTGGGTTTTGACAGACCACTTTTGTTCGATTTAACCTCAGATTCGCTTGTTAAAACTGACACTTCATGCGTTGCACATAGTATGCAGACATACGAGTATGTAAACCAAATTTGAAATCACGGAACATTGTATTCTCCCAAAATTGCTGACTCCCAAAATCATCCTCGATTAGCTCTTGTAAATTCCTGTTAGGATCTAACCTCCCGACATCCATGTCACACTCAGCTACTTTATTATAAATAAGTTGGGACTCTGATTATACATCTGTTTAAATATACGCTACATCCACTGTCACTGTTACGTTGACCGGCCGTAATATAGTGATCAACGCTTTCCAAGGAAGCGATAATATAAGAATGTAATATTTGATCAACAATGTAAACATTATACATAATATAATTATAAAGCCGGTTTTGTTCAGGTGACTGACTGAACAGGGATGTTTAGGCACTTCCAGATGATACTTCCTTCTCAACCATATACTCTTTTTAGTTGTTGGTGCCACAGCCCCCAGCGAGCTCCAAAGGACGAACATACATTTAGAATTACTTCACTTATTTAAGATTATTTTACAAACAAACTAGCCTACTATTATATTAGTATGCAGTACACTCAACAAAACAACTATTAGTCGTACAATATATAAAAAAAACTTGTTTAGTTTACTAAACTTAGGAAGATCCTTGAAGTACTAACCCACAAACCTCTCCTCATAAATCAAGAGGCTTTGGTGACGCAGTGTAGTGTGGGACTATCTCAGGCTTCAAGTCAGGCTAATTTATGGCTTTCCTCAGGTCACAAGAAAACCGCTCCCAACTCCAAGTCAACTTGTTTACTATACTTCGGAGGACTTTATACTTTTCTGTTGTAGTTTTATTGAGTTGCTTGAGTATGCTAAGTTTTAATTCAATCGACCTCGAAGAGAAAATCTTTCAGTGAAACACACTCGACTAGACAGAAAGAAAACTAAGTGAGATAGGTATATATTTTACTAGAAATATTTTGTTTATTTTAAGAATAACCTGGTAAGGTTTGATCCCGTAGTAACTGGACACCCTGTATAAGATGCTCTGTAACTTTGACCACTAAAAGTAGTGCAAACCTTTTTGGTCTACTGTCCTACATCTGATTTTCTATCAATATACGTCATTTAAAAGGGACCTGTTTTATGTTGAAGAATATTGAAGAACTCACCGAAAAATAAGGTTCACGTTTCGGTCAGTTAACTTTTAAAATTAAAATGTAGCCCAGGAATTATTTTTTTACAACCGGTTTTTACAATTGTTATCATAAGACTAAGTAAGGTCATCTATTTGCAATCCAAACAAAATTTTCTATTGATGGTACAACTACATGATATGAGTACTGAGTACTGACGATAGCTTGCACCACAGTACTCAATGTCGAATATATGTTATTATATTTTATGTAGTGATTTTTATTCATTTTGTATTATTTTATTCATTTTTATTCATTTTTACTAATTTTTATTCATGTAGTGAATGTTACCAACGTTTAGATATGTTCTTAACAAGAATTGACAAGGCAAACATATTTTTACTCTGCCACTCTTAATATAGGCTTTGATAAAATAATCGTATTCAAATAACAGATAATGGTAGTGCTATCTATGTTATCTTGAAATATTGAAACAATTGTGTCTTCCATACTTTATTTGATTTCCTACAATTAACTGCCATTAAATTTGTTGGCTACATACCAAGAAAGAAATTGTGGTTGGATATATTGAAAAGTTACACTAACAGCATCTGCTGTCGGTGAAGGGTATCAGGAAAGTTTGTTCTAACTCTAAAACATGTGGCCACACACGGCGAAACTTTCGCTACCGGAGTCATCCTGAAATTACGGAGCGGTTTAACACAAAGTTACGAACAGAACTTTTCATTTGCTGGGTATTACTGAGACGGTAAAAACCTGTTAGTGTTTTTTTTCTAATGGCAGTTTCTTCTATGCAGCTTATTTTTTTGATATGTTATAAACATTATTACTTGATGTCATGGTTAGAAACTTTGTGTTTTAACTCAACTGTTTTCAAAAAAGCGACTAAAACAACAATCGATGGTAGTAATTGGAATAATTTATACTATTAGTATTTCGGTTAGGGTTGTCCGGAGTGTTGAGATCTCGAAATCTGGCTGGGGTAATTCAGATTTTTTAATAGAAATGGTCCTTAGTATGTGGAGGGTGGGGGAAACGAATAAAATTATATAAATTTTTAATTTTTATGGGGTTTTGAGGTCCCAAATTCCCATGTTATATTTTTTTAGTAAATATTTATTAGTAAATATCAACGGATTTGTTTGAAACTCGACACATAGTTGTATACCATTAACCCAAAGGCCCCTACTGATTTTGGGGTTCGGGGGGCACAATATATGGATTTGGAGAGGGGTTAAAGGGGGGCAAGAAATAAAAAAAATCATAAAAATCGATGTGTATCATAAAATTGATGTAGGCCGGCGGGATGGCCGAGTTTTACAAAGGGCACCGAGGCCGCAGGCCGAAGTGTTTGGCTGCAAGCAGCCAGCGAGTGTGCAAGGGGTCTGGGGGCGCAGCTAGTATTTATTAAAACCTATTATAAAAAACCTATATTTTCTAAATAGATTTGAGCTTGTATCAACATTAAAGGCACCTTATTAAAAATATGTAAACAAATTGAAAGAAACTGGAGTAAAATTGAAAACTACGAGTACATCAACAAAATACCATCGTATTTCATATTACCAAAGTTTCGGGTCAGAAGAAAGACAAAATATTTATTCCTCTGCGTTTAAAAGTGCAACAGATCGTTTGTAAAGCAGCTGTTTTGATAGTAAATTTAAAACGCGTTTGTCAAAAACAGTGAAAGGTAATGTTCAGCACAAGATACTTTAACGAATATGTTTGATCATCACGAAAAACGTACTTAGAAAGAACGCCTAAAGAGAACCTGTCACAGCTGTTTGTGGCATGTTACTTTCCCTGACATAACGATAACGGTTACATTGTAACGTTACCTCTTTGATGTTGTTACACAACAAGAGATAACGGTTGTATTCCCTCAGGGTGTCAGTTGATACCAGTCTAAATCGACCAGTCCCAATATACCATTGCTGTAAAAATACACCGTGGAAGCAAAGAGAGTGAAATATATTAACTTTGAAATTACAAATGGGTTTAATCCTCTGACGGTTTCACTTGCTAAACTAACATTATTTTAGCGGAATCTGCATGTAATTTGGCCAAAGACAATCCTGGTAATTTATGACGACATTTTCTACCATTAGATATCCACAAAGAGGGTTTTTAAATAACTGTTATTGTACAATTGGTTATATCGTTGCGTGGCTGTCATTGGACGGGTCTGCTACCGTCAGTGTCAAGCTAGTCAGTGTCTAGGTCTCTCCGGCATTGAGTGTGTTTTAGTTCTTCCCTATATAGTTTTTATGTTTGCTTGTTCATCTCTTATGTTATACTTTTAACCTCAACAGCTATTTTTGTCTGACTGGTCAGCGCACGCTGATTTCTTCGTGGTACCTCTTTTTTAATTATTGTTGTGTTATATTTCAGATGGCTTTCACCTTAAGACGTAGTCACATCACATATTCTGACATGTCGTGAACTGTTTACAAACTAAACAGTGAAATAATTTTTGATAATATTTCAAACTATGAAATCCTTTTTCTCATTAACCACAACAGTTAAACAAGAATCACTTTTGAATTTATAAACTTTCTTTTGGTAAGATATTCAAAGGCCACTAAATATCTTACGATATTTTCCAAAAATATTTAGATTATACATTCTATATTATTATTACTAACGTTGTATTGCAGTTTCAGAGCTATCCCACTAAGTCAACTGAATCATTTCTTGCATTGATAATAGTGTATGTTGATGTTATCTGACATAATAGAGAGAAGATAGACACAAGAAGCACCAGGTCAAACACCTGCAAAGAGTAGTTAGCCTGTGAAATCACGAGTCAGACATAAACCTTGCTTAAAGCTCACCCGCCTTGCTTCAGCACAAGTAACGGTAAGTGCAGTGTCTGAGAGCTCTTTCGTCATCATGTAATTTATAATGAAGATTTGCTAGTTCAATAAAACACGTTGATAAACACGTACTCTGGGTAAATAGCCGTCAAAATAAGAGAATTATTTTGTAATTTAGTTTTGAGAATATTACGTTCAGTAGAGAATGGAATTAAATAACTATTAAAGACTAAAATCTATTTTTCCAGTATCATTATAATAAGTTTGAGATATTTCGGTCTCGCTGTGGAGTACCATCTTCAGTTAGTGATTGGATGAAACTGAGCTACTGTCTGCTATCCTAATTCTGGCAGGAAGCATCCGTCCATTAGAACAGGGATGACAACTATCGATGTTCTAATTGGCCGTGACATGTTTATTATAGAGACGTGCTACTAAGGTCAAGAATGATAAAAAAGAGAAGTATAGCCCAGGAATGACGTGAAAATGAGGAATGATAAGGTGGTGAGTATACATGGGATAGATCAGGATAAGAGAATTCAGGAACAATAAAGAAGACCAGGAATAATAGAGAAGGAAAGGAAGATAAAGAAGGCCTATAACTACAAGAGACATAGGGTATTTTTAAGAATATTAAGACAGTCAATGCAAGAAAGGACTAAGTTATCCGAGACGTTTTATACGATCCGCTAAATGACACTGATATAAATGATGACAAAGTCTGGCTGATAAGGAAGGACATGAGTTATCAAAGAGGTTCACAGCTGGTCAGTGGGGAGCACATAACTCTTCAATTTGCATAATCAATCGCTCAATCCTTCCACACCCTGTCCGAATCTATTTACCAGTTTGCTCACATACGTTCCAAAACCTTTCTAAATTTACGTACGAACATGTTATAGAAATGGGTTTGATGATCAACAAGTGCTAGTTTCTTTCTGAAATGCTAAATTTGTAATAGAAATCAATATGAAATTGCATTCACATTAAATAATTACGTTAAGTTTTAATATTATGACTGGGATTATGATGACTGGGACTCGTATGGTCCCAGTCCAGCTTCATGGAGGTCTGACTTTGAGGATGATATAGGTCTAAAGTGGCTCAGATAGTCTCAGTGATCATCTGATGATACCTGCATCAACTCCACTAATGTTTAGTCATATCAGACCATCACCTGCGTGGTTCGGAAGTCACGTTAGTCATCCTTTTGTATTTCCATGAATGGGCTATTACCCATTCTAAGAAGAGTCACCTTAGTTTTGTAACAAGACTACACCTCATAACTCATTACTACAAGTCATCACACCCATCCTTCACCACATAGTTGCCTTGAAATACCCTTCATAAGAGAGTGTCGGCATCTCAAATAGATTTAATAGTTACAGACGTTTTCCATAGCTTTAAAAGAACGAAAAGTTCTTGACGTAAAGAAACAATGAAAAGCGGGCATAATATTTTAATTTTAGAAACTTCTATTAATATTAACAAAACAACTTCAAACTAGGTTTTACAGCTATAAAAGGCAAAAATTAAATTAGTACCTTGCACAACACTATAATAATTCACATAAGCCCTACAGTGTAAACCTTTAAAAGTTGTGTTCCAAGCTGCAGTCAAGAGCGTACCATTAATAGTTTCAAATAAACTAGTTTTAACATAAAATAGGTTAAGTTATCCGTCAATATCCAAAAATTGTGTTGATTATCCTGGATGTTTCTGATGTGAAGACATCATGATAGTCTTAGTGGAAAATCCGCCTGTTGGCTCGCCAAGTTCTAAAACCGTCTTAACACTTGAAAGTTCAAAGTAGGTTATAAGCTGACCATTGTAATGATCTGTTTGTTCGTAGGCCTACCGCTTTTAAAACTGTGCCAAATTATTTATTTTGTTCAAGTAAACTAAAAATATGTTAACTTATTCTTGGTGTTTCTCGTATTGTGTGTCTTCAGTCATTTTCATCTATAAATGAAGACAACAGATTTTCACTACTGATCGTTGGAATATGTCTTCAATGAACATCCTATGTAACAACTCAAACAATTTTTGACATTGAAGTAATAACCTATTTTATGTCAAATGATATTAAGTAAACAAATGGAATATTTTAAACTAGTTTAAACCTAGATCACTAATTGAAATTCATGAAAGAATTAGAAAAGGCAACTGTATTAAGTATTATTGAATGTTCCCCATTTATTAAATCTTTGACTCGCTCAAAAACATAAGCGTTTACTTTTTCTATGTCTTTGCTACTTGTGCCATAAAGATTGTTATACAAGTTTTTTTATTGTCTCCTCAGTGTAAAATAGTGTTATCCGTTGAAATGAATAAATAAATAAATGTTTTGTCAGAACTCTCTTGATCTAAAGTCATTAATTGACTGTTGATTAAATTTTGTAAGAACAGTTACCTTAACTGGGATTTTTCACCGTATTTGTTAATGATAATATAACTAGTTTTGGTACAATCTTAGAGTATTAAACGAGTATGATAGTGTTTTAAAATGAATGTTTTAGAAGTGAATTTATAACAATCCTAATTAAATTTTTCTTTACATTGTTTTGTTTGTGTTGTTATTCTTTAATTTACTTGTAAGTGAGCTACCATTGTTTGTTAGTTATTGAAGCTGTTAAGCCAACAATTCGTCTTTTACTTGCAATAAAGGCGTATTTGTAGGTCTTAAACAAAATGTAATTTAATAAATATGTATAAATTTAACACATTTACATCCGTCCCTTTTTTGTAATATAAAAGCTGACCTGCGTGCATGTAGCTAATCCCACACAATTTAACAAACAAATACTTCAAAGTGCACTTCACACAAATTCAATATCCATCGAGAACTTGGTTTAGAGTGATATAAACTTGAGAATAGTTTCAATTAATCAACCCTTGATCTCAGAGTGTTTAGAATGCAAATGCAAGGTTTGTGGACGGTGATGGATCTGCAAGTAGTTGATGGATTAGATGAGGAATTGAATAAGGAACTCCACTCAGTTAATATTGGTACACCAACTACTGAAGTTGCAATATCTTTAATGGTTATATTAAACATTTATGTTGTCTTCCTTTTACTGAGTTTCCTAGTTTTATACTGCAATAACTCTGTTTCTTCATTTGTAACCAAAAGAACTTTCGTCATTTTCCACTTGGAACTAACGTTCAAGAGAATTTATTATTTGTTAGTTTTTGTAGGCTGCTACTTTCAATCGATAGTAGTGCCACTAGAGTGGTATTAAGCTCTGTAGTATAGTGCTTCGCACCAAATCGACTAATTTCTGGCGCTGTAGTATCCACTTTTTCACGATGGTAACTCCCGTGGTTCAGAAGTCACAGTAAGACGTTACATTCCATTGGTCGTTGAGCTATAAATTAATGAATTAATCTGGGAACAGTCGGCCCTAGTTTGTATCAAGACTATATCCACCAAAATAACTTTTCACATTTACCATTTATCCTATATTCACCTTAAAATACCTTCTAGGAGTGACCGATGTCAAGTTTCAAAAATAAATTTCAAAGAAATTTTATCAATAAATGTTATCATAATGATAAATATTTTGTAAATTGCGATCGTAAACGAAATTGTTTACTGTCATCATCACATTCCAAAAGTTATGCGTACTACCGCCGTTTTGAGGTTTTACATCAGGGGTTGGTCAAAAGTGCTAACCATCGTCAATTTCAGCACTAGTATAATTTATTATTTTCTCCATGTGCAAGTTTATAAAATAGTTAAAACTTACCATTTAAGGCTACTAGAGATTATAATTACCTGAACATTTATTTGCCTTCAATAGTGTGCATTTTAAAACCTTATGATATCAAAAATACATATCTAGTTGGCCACACACTATTTGACCCGTAGTCAAAATACACCATAAAGAAGATGTAGCCCTACTCATTAGTCTTATAAGGTGAGTACCAAAAATCATAAATTCAACTGGAAGGAAATAACCTGAGTTCACTACAAGTATTATTCAGAAACGGAGGATCATGTTTTGAAACAAAGCTGCTTCGAAGTACGCAAAGTCAGCACTGAAGTATGCTCTGCTTCGCAAAATGTTAGATTAAGGTCAACAGTTGGTCACACTGAGAGTTCGCAAATCCCTTGAATTTGCATAATCAATCTTCCTTTCCTGATTCACTCCCTGCGAGCACAATCGGCTCAGTATCGGACTCACTCAATACTTCCTGATGTCCTACTCATTTTATCCTAACACTGCTTTTATCAGCAATTCTTATTTCTTGCAAGTTGAAGTCTGAATGGTTTGATTGAGCGTTCAGGAAAGGTATAGTTTATATGATCTCGTTATACTTTTAGTAACCCCTAATATTTTAGTGTGGTGGCTTACATTAAGTATAAAGGACACGCTGAATTAATTCACCATGTTTGCACAGTTGTTTCGTACTTTAATATCGAAATTATTTTATAAGGTGACGAATGATATATCAAACTCTCTTAGTATTACTTCAAGCCAGAACGTAAAACACTAAATTACAACAAATAACCAAAAATTAAAATTTTCAAGTCAAAACAAATTGTGTACTTATTCGTGAAGCTGTTAAGTTTGGATTTATGGATATGATGTTAGTTTTTTAATAATCTATTTTTATAAGTAGACATTCAATACAAAATAAACATAAAATTATTTGGAAAATATATAAGTAACTAACGTTAGATTATTAAAAATATGTCTGTTGTCCTTGTTATCCCAGCATCTAGCAACTATAACGTAATAGTAGACAGCTTGAAAACGTAATTTTAAACAACTCTTTTCTACTTCAAGCTTACCAATTTGAACCCCATGAAATAAAACTAGTTTCTTTTTTCAGCGAAACGTAAATAACAAGTTTGGATGATACATTTGTAGTCAATTTCACAGGGTCAGGAGTGGATTGGTATCGCGCGTGACTCCGGATCTCATGAAGGAGTTTGAGGTTCCAACTTTGCTTTGTTAAAAAGACAAACCTTACCTTGGTTTTTTTTACCAAATTGGATTTGTTCTACAAAATCTGCTGGAGAAAAACGCCAAATTGTGAAAAACTTAGTGAACAAATTGTGCAGACTTGAGAGTTATAAGGAAAACTCTAAAAACAGTTTTAAAAGAACTTTCATTATTTTCAACCTTTCCCAGGTGAGACTCACGAGGTGGAAATTAATTCCTTTATTAAGTATCAAAATAAAAACTAAAATAATTAGTTTGAATGATACTAGTAGTCATCTTCAGAAATTTACATCAACATTTTCTTGATAAAAACACCGTTTTCTATAGCAACGTAAACCGCTGGAGGATTAGCACTTGGAATCTGTTCTTGAAGCAACAGGAAATCAATGCTGACCACTCCAGCCTCGAGTGTTGGAAGCAACAGCTGTGATTAAGTCACCCTAACACCAACCACATCTGAGATTACCTCATGATTTACCTTGAAGTTTCATTTGACAATGAATGAGAAAATTAGTATCAGATTTAATAAAACATAATATAACACTGTTAAATCTTTATATATACGGTTGTTGAAAACTGTCAAAAGTGTTGAAAAATCTGTGTTAGTAAATTCCCAAAGAATCAGAACTGTATAAAAGATAATATTTGATTCGAGTCAAAACAGCAGATGCGTTTCAAAGGGAATAAATGGATTGATAAAAGGTTGTATAAAATGAAACAAGGATATTGTCTGTACATTGCATCGGATATTGAGAATTGATGTTTATTTCTGATTGGGCTTCCATGAAAACACCAGAACTGCGGAGGCTGAAAGCGTGCGGTTTGGGTTGACAGACCACTTTTGTTCGATTTAACCTCAGATTCGCTTGTTAAAACTCACTTCATGCGTTGCAATAGTATGCAGAATACGAGTATAAACCAAATTTGAAATCACGGAACATTGTATTCTCCCAAATTGCTGACTCCCAAAATCATCCTCGATTAGCTCTTGTAAATGTTAGATCTAACCTCCCGACATCTGCCTACAATGTCTGTGTGAATCAGAACTAAGCACTTTGCTATTCTATTATAAAGTCAGGGTTCTGATTATATCATCAGTTTGTTGAATAACTTCAGCCGTTTCAGTTATCATTTAAAACCAGTCAAACAGAAGCACAATACAGAGAGACTGGCCGAGTGGGAGAGACGATTGATTATGTAAATTGAGGAGATTGTGCATTCTCCAGTGACCAACTGTGGACACTGATTGTATCATCAGTTTGTTAAACAACCTCAGCCATTTCAGTTATCATTTACAAACTAGTCAAACAGTGAAAAGCACAATACAGAGAGACTGGCTGAGTGGGAGAGACGATTGATTATGTAAATTGAGGAGATTGTGCGCTCTCCAGTGACCAACTGTGGACACTGTATCATCAGTTTGTTAAACAACCTCAGCCATTTCAGTTATCATTTACAAACTAGTTAAACAGTGAAAAGCACAATACAGAGAGACTGGCTGAGTGGGAGAGACGATTGATTATGTAAATTGAGGAGATTGTGCGCTCTCCAGTGACCAACTGTGGACACTGTATCATCAGTTTGTTAAACAACCTCAGCCATTTCAGTTATCATTTACAAACTAGTCAAACAGTGAAAAGCACAATACAGAGAGACTGGCTGAGTGGGAGAGACGATTGACTATGTAAATTGAGGAGATTGTGCGCTCTCCAGTGACCAACTGTGGACACTGATTGTATCATCAGTTTGTTAAACAACCTCAGCCATTTCAGTTATCATTTACAAACTAGT
The DNA here is from genome assembly GCA_018831715.1 of Matsumurasca onukii. NCBI lineage: Eukaryota > Metazoa > Arthropoda > Insecta > Hemiptera > Cicadellidae > Matsumurasca > Matsumurasca onukii. Next base: position 27,563,700 of record CM032061.1, read on the forward strand.
CAAACAGTGAAAAGCACAATACAGAGAGACTGGCTGAGTGGGAGAGACGATTGATTATGTAAATTGAGGAGATTGTGCGCTCTCCAGTGACCAACTGTGGACACTGATTGTATCATCAGTTTGTTAAACAGTCTAGGCCACAGTTGCACATAATGCGTTTGAAACATTATTCCTGACATGTATATACTTTAGTTTAAGCCATCTTATTATTTTCTTTAATTATCACTTCATCGGTTAAATAGATACGTTGATTTTGGGTTCAAGGTTAACTTTATTAATTAAAGCCAGAAAGCAATCGGAAAATGAATTAAAATTTTGACGGTAACTCATGATAGAAGATGTCAGATAAGTGTTGTTAAATTAGTTTTTAAGTTGAGAGTCATTTTTGACGTGATACCTATGACTGAGGAGATGCAAACTGGCGAACTAGTTTTACAGTCAATAAATATTTCAACCGCAAACATAGCTACTTCAAGCTTAACACAAATATCTGAAAAAGCGTTAAGCATAGGCCATGGTGACTATACAAATCGCCGGTTGCATATATTTAAATTATTCTTTAATACACTTAGGTTTATACAAAGAGCCGTTGCCTGCTGTGATGTTTCGTGTCGGCTCGTTGTTATGGGAGAAATATGGTCTGAGATTCACCTTAATAGAGCAATATCTCAATACAAATGGGACGGCAATTTTCATAGAGCTCTCCCCGACACGTATTTCCCTGTCGAAACGTTTTAACATTTTCAAACATCTGAAAACTTTCCGTGTTCTAAATCTATTGTACAAGATGTACGTGATAATTTTAACACTATGGTTACGTTTTAAAAGAAGATAAAACTTAAAACAAAGTGTATAATTTAGTTAGGGAAAATACTGTAATCACAATAACAACCAGTCCTATTATAAAGTCAGACTGATAATAGACTGGCGTAGATTTTAGTATTACGAGAGTTAAACGATTAACAGGTCACTACTAAAAGAATAGCCAGAATTCGTTAAAGGTGAACAAGTGTTTTAGTGCACATATATTTAATAAGCATACATATTTATAATCTTTATTATCGATGGAATATCAACGCTGACTCTACCATATTACTGGGTATTCAAAGTATATCACTTTGAAATTGTAAAACAATTTCACGTGAAACTTGAAAACCCGCAGCTATTGAAAGCAGGTTATGACGTCACAACAAATTAGAAGCCCAGAAGGCAAGCTGAAGAGGGAATTGTGCTGCTTACTTGGAAACAGATAATCGTGAATAGTTTATTCGCAATCAAACCCGAGTGATGGAAGTAATCAGTCGGCAATGAGCAGGGGAGCCAACTGAAATGGCTGCTTAATGAACCGTTTACGACTCCAATCAACATGCACATTCTTAATTAGCACTTGCTCATACAATTCGGTACATTCATAATACAGGCTGTTGTTTTACTTGGAGGGTTTTAATGTAAAATAAAACGAAGAAAAATCATTTGTTTAGTCATCTAAACCTTTCACGTTTTACAAGTTTATATGAAATTTCTCACAGGGAAAAGTCGGCTGTTGGAGTTCGCATGGGTCTGAACTGTACTTGTCGTTTACTTCAAAACTCGACCAAAAATATCGAACATTAACATTTTTTTAATATATTCAAAATGTTTTCATTACTGGACAATATTTGAACTAACACCTTGAATTAGTAAGCCAGCTTTAAAATACTTTCTTTTTTATTGTAATGATATAATTAGTTTTAGTATTAAACCTTCACGCTTGCTAAGTCTAAAGTCAATCACTGTAAAACTGTTAGGGTAGTTACAACGTTACATCACAAATCTACTTTGAATAATGAAAACCCGTCAAAAAGATTTGTTCCTTCAAGGGTGCTTACGATTATCTCTAGATAGAAATTTTGTTGGAATAAATGCGCAAGACTTAAAGGTACTTCCTGGCAATTTTACTGTTCCTGTGACCAAAATATTGCGCGGAAATCTGCAAACAGATTGCGCCTTCAGGTGCAGCCAATTAGTTTTAGGTGAAGACGGACTCAAATTTCATACTCTAACGTTATAAACCCTTAACTAACACTGTAGATTGTACTCAATAGTTACAGGGTAAAATAAGAATTAGTTCTAGGTATAACACAACAGTTAAGTTGCGTACTTGAATCTGATCAGTACTCTGAGAGGAAAGCACATTGGCACGTAGCTGGGACAGACGGTAAGGGTGTTAGCCCCACATAAACCCCGGCTCAGGTACCCACGTACACGGCAAATGTTCAAGGCTGCATTACACTCCTTATCTGCGAGTTTGTGCTAAGGATAACACGCCTGTTAAGTTGCGTACTTGAATCTGATCAGTACTCTGAGAGGAAAGCACATTGGCACGTAGCTGGGACAGACGGTAAGGGTGTTAGCCCCACATAAACCCCGGCTCAGGTACCCACGTACACGGCAAATGTTCAAGGCTGCATTACACTCCTTATCTGTGAGTATAACACAGGGAATAAGAAACCAGGCTCAGGCTCTGATACGAAACTAAGCGCTAAAGCACTGATATAGAGAAGTGATTCAATTTGCAATTCGTTACTCTAATTTGTTAATTTTTACTCTAGTTTGCCAAGCTCAGAGCCTCGCTTTTGCCTTTGACCTCAGCTTTTTAGGCTCTACTAGCACAAAAGGCCTTCGGCCTCAGACGTACATGGTCTTTTGCTTCGATTAGTACTACATTATTATCATGAAGGAAAATGCATTTTGAATCTAATTTTAATCGGACTACATATTCCGCTGATACAGTAATAAATCACTTTTAAATAATTATCACAATTTTTCAAAATATTGATAAGTTTGATCAAAATACATATTGATATTATATTTCAACAAAATCGAATTAAATTTACGGGTTTTAAATAGTTAAACAATATTTTTGGTGAATACACCCTCTCTCCTCAAAAAAGGATATTTTGGTTGTTTGCGATTTTGCTAGCTAACAAACTTGACCAAGATATTTACAAAAGGAAAATATATATCCTATTTTTCGAAAATCTAACAAAAATGCTTCTTGTAGAAATTACACACATATACTTAAGTGAATGTTTCCTTAAAACAGAAATGGTCAAACTTGTGTTGGGGCCAGGATCGGTGCTCATCTCATGGTCCTGAGTCTGGGTCTTACCATGCTGACGGCATGAATATCTAATTCCTCCCAAAGAAATTCGCTAATAACAAGTTAATGAACAAAACTAGACGAGACTGCAAGGCATGTTTAGGTAATATTACGGCGAACACTTCACAAAGACGTTTAACGACTCCGTAATGATCGTTTGATGTCGTTTGCGTGTGTAAACAACTTGAAATATGGTTTCAAACGTATTTTGTTCAGTCTACTTTACCAAGAGGTGATCTATATATGCTGACTACTATAAGGTTAAGATCAGTTAGGCTAATGCAGCAGAGTTCAGCATCTAACTCAATACAGTACTTTTCAAGGTTGATCGCTTAAATGAAATGTTTTCTTTAACAAAAATGGCAGCACCTCCATTTTTAAAGTTATTTCTCACAAAAGACGCTTCCAGCAACAAAACCGTCTGAGTATACAATGTAATTTTTCATTTTTAACCAGTGTTCACTTACACACATAATGTGTGTATTTTCTAATTTACAAAAGTGTTCGAGGTCCAACAATTTGTTCCTGATACATTGGATATTAACTTGCAAGATATTCAAGTTGAAATTGGCATTAAAAGAAAGATTGTCATATTTAGAGTTAGGTTGTAGATTGTCAAGATTTAAAATAAGATCAGATTCTAAAGATTCATAAGAATAGCTACATCGGAAGAGAATGACCTACTTGTTCACTAAAAAGACTGTTGACAGCTAACAAAATTTGTTTACAGAGAAAGATTTTACCATTTTACTAAGATGTTGTCTTATTAAAGTTAGCCATTTTGAGAGAGCTAAAGTTTTTCTTTTCAAAACTACCAAAGTCAAGTATTTTAAAGTCTTTTACAAAGCTATTTGTTTTGAGATCATGGTTACATGCTACTATAGTATCGTTAATATTAGGTCTATCATGCCTTAAGGGCAAGTTGATAAGTATCACTTTAGGACTAGATTGTTTTTTTAGGCAACTAAGTTTTTGTTTGACTTGACAAGTAAGAACTGACTTAAGGCCTGGAATAATATCATTGCTACCACCTAAACAGATTACAACATCATCAGAGTTCATATTAGGTAAATACTTATTTAGTCCCTCGATAACATCATGGAACTTAGCACTAGGCCTACAGATTGAGAAAATTTCATACCTGTCTTGGCACAAGACCGTCATATAGGCTGCCACATCTCTTCCGTGACTATCACACATGATAAGAATTTTCTTTTTATTGACATGAGTGACGGGTCTAGGCCCAGATGGGTTTGGATTTCTTGGAGGTACAGGCTTCTTTTCAGGTAAAGTATTTGGACGGGGTTCAGGTGTTGCAGAATTACCAGTAGGTATTGGGGTACTAGTGTCTTGGATGGGCTTGGACCTGGAAATAACAGGTGAGGTTAGGTTAGGATTATGTAAAGTATTTGATTTATTGGAAGGCCTAAAATTTGAGAACGAACTGGAAGACCTAAAATTGGAAAAAGAGCTATGTTTAACAAGAGTCTTTGAAGAACTTTCGGTGGGTTGAGTCTTCTTTCTTGAAGTCAGTCGACCGCTGAAGGACCCAGAGGACGAGCTTTGTTCCGACGATAAGTGGTTGGCCTCTTCGTCTATGGACAAGTTGGTGAACCTGTTGCTCAGATTTAGAGGTGGGAAGTTCTGAATTGATAATGAAGGGCTTAACCTACTACGCAGATGTTCTGGAGATCTAGCCCTACTACACGAGCAGGAGTCTAGTTCGGAGCCTAGCCTTGCAATCTCCTCTTCTCTCTTGATTACAAGTTCATTAAGGCAGGTTATGCGCCTTGTGGATTCTTCATATAGGTTTTTAAACTCAATTAAGTCCTTATTTAAAGTAGTAATTACCTGGTTCAGACTTTCAGTTTCAAGTTTCAGTAGTTTGTTACATTCTTTTATAGAACATTTTTCACAGTTCCAACTTACATCAGAATTAGCCAGGGATTGGTATTCAGCATCCGTCAGTCCAATACAGAATGCATGGTACCACATATCACAGAAAGAGTCACATTGCACTGCTTGAGCCTTTTCGGAAACATGCTTGTTGCATATTCCACACTTGGAAGTTTTTAGTTTAGCTGGCGTGGATCCCGTCATAACTCAACACAATAAAACTCAGAAGTTGCGGCAGTAACAATTTTATTTAAAGTCCTGGTTAATGATCCGATGAATTTTTGAGATTTAAACAGTCTATTTTATATTATATAATATAAAAGCCCCCTCAAGAGATTTTTTTCCTTTAACTCTTGCAGACGTTGTTTTAAGAGATGAATCTTCTCCTTTAAGGTTACTTATTGACTTTGAACAATCAATTTGAGGCAATTTAATTCTTGAAATTACAAAGATTTAATGAAATTTGCTCCTGGTTCCTTAAGGGCCTCTTGTAAATGAAACTGATTTAATGTGGTTTATATTGAATGCTATTTTTACATTAAAGATGTTGAATACTTCGTATAGTTGGGTATGTGTGGTAAAAGGTACAATTTGTCTTGATTAACGAGGCTAAGCTAGCTATCTCTACCACTGAACCTCGACCTTTACCTAGCTTACCGTGTAGTCACGTTACAAATGCAAGTGGTGACTGTGGGGATCGAATCCACGCCAGCGGAGTGATCAGCTCCGGAGTCTGTTCTCGGGTATGTCTTACAAGTAACGAACACGACCTTTACTGCTGGTAGCTCAGCTTCGCCTCGGACCTAAATTCGATCTAGCAAAGTAAATGTAGTTCTGTGTGATTATTGAACGGCACTAGTCATCATAGGCTACTATAAGTTTGCCGGCGTGGTGGCTGAGTCGATAGCGCGTGAGACGCGGATACAAAGTTCGCAGGTTCGCGCTCCGCCTCCGTCAACGGTCGGTAGTTAATCCGTCGGTAAGGTCACGACACAGGCTGCATAGGACCATGGTGGCTGGTGGATTAACTTAAAAAAAGAAAAAAAGTTGAACGCTATTTACGAACATTAGGATTCCATTTATTTCAACACTATTTTAAAAGCAAGTTGAATTACAAATAACCTAATGCTTGGTATTATTTCACTAACATCGTATTCCTGAACTAGTGTATAGTTATTTATAGTTAATTTAAGTTATTTTAGCAGCTTGCCAGGCCTAGTGTTCTTAGTTATTTTACATTGTTCCGTACAGGCTGCCACAACTTTGTTTAACGACAAGCTGGGCTGTTTATTCGAGGCATTGATGGACATCAGTATAGACACATATATAACTATTCAAATGCTTCTTCGTGTTGCATGTTGTCAATTACTCAACCTTCGACTTTACTGAAACCCTTTTTGATGAGTAAGGAATTAAAGCGTGCTTATAATCTTCTATATATTGAACATTCACTTTAACCACACAAACTCCACATGGCGGTGGAAAAATACTCAACTCTCATTTAACTCATAATACATTTGAAAATACACAACTAGAGCTTTTTAGATCTGGTTGATTGCAGAAGTAAAGAGTAATTGCGTTATTACTTGTTAAGCATTTCTAAAATATAATTTAGTTCTTCCAGTTCACACACGCCAAGTATCATGTTCTAATTGGCTTGAGATATTTCGGTAATTGATTGAAGATGGTACTCCACAGCGAGATCGAAATATCTCAAGTCTATGATGTTTTGACGCGGTGTGAACAGGAAGAACTAGATTATATTTGTGAAAACAACCGAGAAAGCCTACTATTTAACTATTAAACTTTATTATCATCAAACATATCATACCTTATTTCTTTCTTTGAATGTATTGTGCAAATCGCCATACCTGAAACAAAAAAACAAAATTAAGAATCTTTAATTACATTTAAAGGAAGGTTTATCAGTGTGGAATTAGTATGAGTTTATGCACAATGAAGTCATATTATTTACATAATTGATACAAGATAACGGTACCAAAATGCACCCTTCCAATTTAAGCAGCCAGTCAAAAAATATTAATACGACTTTAACCTATTTACCACTTTGATTTCCATTAGTTTAACATACTCAGCTAATGTATAGATGTAACGATCATTGAGAAGTATGTCCAACGACATAACTAATACCGTGTAGGAATACTAAATTCATCAATTATTTAAACATACGTACACCTAGCTTGCAAGTTTGAGGACGGAAATGCACTTTCCTCGTGTAAACTAGTGTCAAGTGTAAATTGTGTCATGTGTAAATTGTGTTACGTGAAATGCAGGGGTACTCTGTCTACACCTGGGTAGTGGTACTGACAGGTGCATTACCTCTGAGTGCCTGGCACACGTCACTAACGTTGTTAGGTCTAGAGTATATACTCGTACAAGGTGAGTTTTAAATGCCCCCACTTTAACTTTTGAAAAAGAAAAAACCCCTTTGGGCAATGTTTTGGTTGTATCTTGAAGTTTGTTTTGACTCATTTTGCGTCACCCTCCTAAAAACCAAGGCCCCAAATCTTTAAAATACAAACTTCCCTTTGTGGCACACCACCAACTCGGTTTTGTAATACCCATTTAAAGATTACAAGAAATTAGGTTCCAAATTCTACATTACACGTACAAAACACAATTGTTTTAATGAAAAATGTATCTTCAAAATACCCTATGGGATGATTCTATATGGTTGTAATGTTTTCCTCAAAATATTTTCAAGAAAATTATTTGTTAATAAATATAAAATTTATTTAAAATGTGGTATTTCAAATTTGACTTGTCATCGTTAAATAAGTATTACACAAATACGAGTCGAGATAAAACTGGTTTCTTTAAGTCGTTGAATTTTTATTAAAATTCCCTTTATTTTTAGGTGCCACGAAGGGGGAGTTTGTATTTGAAAATTCTTTAAAGGGTTTTAAAAAATGTCCCTTTTTCAAAAGTTAAGATGGGGGGGGAATTTAAAACTCACTCGGTAGACAAGAGTACAAGTTTAAACTTTAAAATTTAAAAATACAAAATGCCACTATAATTATTCTGATTCATTAAATTTCCTGAAATATTATATTTATATTTTAGTTGTTGATAAATGAAACAAAATTAAAATCATTTGATATAAAACTTATGCAGTCAAAGTATACTAAGAAAATAATTATGTGTATACAGGGTGTTCATAAAAGGGTGCCACACCAACCGAGTATACTGGTTTTGCCCTTAATGGTCTTACTTAGATACTAATTTATATTAAGGTTAAGTCAAACCTGTGAAGTAATGTAAGCAATCATAAATAATTAGTGAGAAAACAAATTATTAGATATCAAGTAAACTAAAGACGTAAAAAAACACAATTCTTGATATTATCTTTATTTTGAACCAACAAACCCAACCCCAAGGTTTTCGACACCCTGTTATACATCTGTATATATATAATTATTATATATTAAAATAATATCTTATTTTTTAAAACAGTAGATTTATTACTTTTGAATTTATAATTGGTTTATCTTAATTGTTAAATAATTTATCCATTTGCGTGATATTTAAAAAGAAACAGAACAAGTTTATACTGTTTGTTAGATTCACAAGCCAGGAAAAAAGATGCGATCTATTGAAGAGTCAAAACATTTGCTCATTGTAGTAGTTTCATTGAAAAGTTAAACTTTTAAGCAAAATAACATCTGTACATATTAAATATGGCATGGATATGATAAATATGGTAGTTCGGTTTTGTTCGATCAAAGGAACTCTACCCTAAAGTATCTGAAACGCACATTGAAACACTCCATATGAAGTTCTAACGTAAGTTGATTTGCCATATTACAACTTAATTAGCAATACCTATTCAACTTAACGTGAAATACGTTTCATATAAAACAAAATCGTTGCGACATCGTTAGGTTGAGTATTTCTCGCCATCATTATCGTCAAAGAAACTGAGTGTCCCAGTTGAACACTTAGTCGAGTAAATGACATTTCCTGTGAAGCGGAAACTGGAGTTTTATGACGTGGCAATTAACACTTCGTACTTTAAATACATTATAACATTTATATTAACTCCAACGCTGCACATTCATAACTTGTCCCACTTCTGGGAGTATTAAAAGCTTAGACGTAACTTTTCATGCATCAGATATGTTTAGAAGTTTGTTCAGGTGCATAGTTTGTTGTAGTGTTTCCAGTTAGGTTAACTATATTTAGAATTTACGTTGAACACAGTTCAAAGTGATTTTGGAGTAAGTTTTGTTTAAAATGTGATATTTAACGGATAAATTTGAAACATATGTTTTGTAACTTAATATTTATTCTAAAAATTAGTCCTGAAAACAAAAGTGAACAGGTTTACTTGTAAAAGGTATCTGAGTGTTTAAAACGTGACGATGTCATACTACCTAATATTAGCTGTATAAACGACCCAGACAATTAGATGAGAGGGGATTGCAAATTTATAAATAAGTGTTTTTAAATCACTGAACTAGTTTACTAGTCTGAACAAACAATTAACTAACCCTAGTAGTTTGTGAAATACGGAGCATATACCGTAAACGCGTTATAAACCACTTTTGTAGAAGCTTCGACAAATTGTTTAAAGGCATCGTTATTTTCAGTTATTAGTAATCACTGTTTGAGAAAAAACTATAAAACTATCATTTGCCTAATAAAAATTTATTTGCAAACTCGTTGTTTTCTTTGTCTTCGTTGTTTAGAACTTTGCAATTGTTTGAAAATTGATCAAACAGAAAATATTAAATTTGAAAGGACGAGTTCACTATAAAGGGTTATTAATTATAATTATCATTGAAACATTGATTGAACATATTTTAATTTTACACGAAATTTGTGAAATTATTCTATTTTAAAATCAATATTTCAAAATGGAATCATTTCTGAAACTAGTCGTAAAATTAAAAATATGTCAGGGTACTTCCATGTTTTATTGTGAATTTAAGAAATTATTAAATATCTTGGTTTGATAATTTAAAAAGGTTACTTGAAATTTCATATTGCCAAGGTTAAAAAGAGCTCATAGAAGTTTGCGTATTTTTACATTAAAGATGTTATGTGTGGTAAAAAGGTACAATTTGTCGTGATTAACGAGGCTAAGCTAACTATCTCTACCACTGAACCTCGACCTTTACCTAGCTTACCGTGTAGTCACGTTACAAATGCAAGTTGTGACTGTGGGGATCGAATCCACGCCAGCGGAGTGATCAGCTCCGGAGTCCGTTCTCGGGTATGTGTCTTACAAGTAACGAACACGACCTTTACTGCTGGTAGCTCGGCTTCGCCTCACCTAAATTCGATCTAGCAACAGTAAATGTAGTTCTGTGTGATTATTGAACGGCACTAGTCATCATAGGCTACTATAAGTTTGCCGGCGTGGTGGCTGAGTCGATAGCGCGTGAGACGCGGATACAAAGTTCGCAGGTTCGCGCTCCGCCTCCGTCAACGGTCGGTAGTTAATCCGTCGGTAAGGTCACGACACAGGCCCATGGTGGCTGGTGGATTAACTTAAAAAAAGAAAAAGGTTGAACGCTATTTACGAACATTAGGGATTCCATTTATTTCAACACTATTTTTAAAGCAAGTTGAATTATTTACAAATAACCTGATGCTTGGTATTTAAATGCACTAACATCGTATTCCTGCCGGAATAACTAGTGTATAGTTATTTATAGCTATTTAAGTTATTTTAGCAGCTTGCCAGGCCTAGTGTTCTTAGTTATTTTACATTGTTTTCTGTACAAAAGGCTGCCACAACTTTGTTTAACGACAAGCTGGGCTGTTTATTCGAGGCATTGATGGACATCAGTATAGACACATATTAACTATTCAAATGTCTTCGTGTTGCATGTTGTCAATTACTCAACCTTCGACTTTACTGAAACCCTTTTGATGAGTAAGGAATTAAAGCGTGCTTATAATCTTCTATAGATATTGAACATTCACTTTAACCACACAAACTCCACATGGCGGTGGAAAAATACTCAACTCTCATTTAACTCATAATACATTTGAAAATACACAACTAGGAGCTTTTTAGATCTGGTTGATTGCAGAAGTAAAGAGTAATTGCGTTATTACTTGTTAAGCATTTCTTAAAATATAATTTAGTTCTTCCAGTTCACACCGCCAAAGTATCATGTTCTAATTGGCTTGAGATATTTCGGTAATTGATTGAAGATGGTACCGTACTCCACAGCGAGATCGAAATATCTCAAGTCTATGATGTTTTGACGCGGTGTGAACAGGAAGAACTAGATTATATTTGTGAAAACAACCGAGAAAGCCTACTATTTAACTATTAAACTTTATTATCATCAAACATATCATACCTTTTTTCTTTGAATGTATTGTGCAAATCGCCATACCTGAAACAAAATAAAACAAAATTAAGAATCTTTAATTACATTTACATGAAGGGCTTGGCAAAGGAAAGCTTTAAGTCACTATTTCACGATTAACAAATGCATAAAAATACCTTTACTGTCGAGTGGATTTTAGTTAACACTTTTAAAGAATGGCCTAAAACTCAACTGTGAAGTGCCTTTATTGACTAGTTTCAGCTACAAAAGATGTTGGACTATAAAGTAACTACATACCTTTACACTAATCAGCATTGTTTCAAATTTAAAAAGTTTCATGTAAACTATCCCTACATTTGCTTCACTTGGCCATAAACTTAGTTCGTTCCTCCCTAAAGCACATAGGATGAAGAAGACACGATCTTTCCTTGATTACAACTTATTTTTCGTAAAATTTTTTTTAAACTATCACATGCCTCTCCGGCTAGTAACTATTTTACCGTTGAAAAACGTATCTTCCACCTTTGATTGCATTGTAATAAAGTTATCAAAGAGTACGGACAATCTGTATGGAATTTCATTTGGGAAACTGAGATATTTATGCCGTTCACATGGTAAGATCCAGGTCCGGGACCATGAAACGGGCACAAATCCTGACCCCTCAATTACGTGTTTTGAATTTTTAAGCTTCATATACTTATCTATATATGTGTATTATTTCTATAAATCGCATTTTTCCAATTTTCACGAAATTGAGTAAAAAGTTTTTTGTCAATATTTTGGTCCGGTTTTTAACCAGCAAAATGACTGGAACCTTTTTTTGTTGGGGGGACCAACTAAAATAGGAGTTTAATGGTCTTAAAATAAATTTTGTGCGATGTTGATGAAGTTTTAAATACGCTGGTCGTATTAGAACATAAGTTCTTCACATGTGAGTGGAGCGAATTAGATCAACAAATTGCCAAGGGAATTCGATTCACTCATGCAGCGGCGCTTGAGCGCTTAGCTGCGTGTCGGCCTGGTTTTTCTTTCCAAGAATATACGATGCTTCTGATTAAACTGTGTACGTCAAAAAGGAGTTTTACACTTGTGTGTGTGAGTCTTTAAGCAAGCTTTAGATTATTATAGTTGGTGAACATTAATGTTTCAATCGTAATCAAACTGCAGTAATGAACTAGACACTGACTGCTATAGATTCATTAATAACCTGTCATGTACAGAATATTGTCCAATTTCAACAATGTAATAGTACAAGGTAATCTGAATTGTTTTGCCTCTGATAGAATCGAGTATGTCCACAAACCCAAATGTAAAAACCTGAATTTTGCTTTGGAGATAACAGCACGTTTAAACATGAAGGTAGGATCTTTATTTTTACAGTTTACGTAAGATTATTTGCAATTGACGCAATAGTTTTGTTGTATATATTGTTTGTTCAGTTGGTCTGCTTACTCGCTTTGTAGAATTTATAGATTTCTGAACCTTCCAAAAGGATGTCATTGGCCGTATCTTGGTGGTAGTATGATAACTGATTTTACTCTGTCATGGACTAAGAAATAATAACACTTTGTTCGAAGTTAAGTGTTAGTTTTCGCAAAGTTTCGGGTTTATGCGTTTAGGTGCGCCTTTAGTTGGTTTTAGCAGCTGGTTATAATTGGCAATTATCTTTAAACTTAGCAAACAATAATCCCATTTGAGTTTGGCTATTGTATAAACTCGATGATGGAAGCTGCTATCGCCCTTTTGCCATTCACCCTAAATTATGTTTGCCATAATATTTGTTAACTGAGCATTTTTAACGTGTTAATTTAAATTAGTTTCTTTAACAACACACACAACTGTTTAACAACCATGTTGTTTCTTAGTGTTTGACATGTCAGCCCACTACTTATCTGGCGCTTTTTCCTAATCGTGTTGTAATTTTTAGTTTGTATGAAGCCACCGTCACGGAAATGATAATCCATGTCCACAATAAGCAATCCTTATAGTCAATAGCTAATTTATAATAAATAGTCAAACCATTTGAAACTTTTTGTGGTCTCAAGGGATAGAATAGACAAGATATTATCTCAGAGTAGTTCCTTGAAGAAGACGAATTGCTGCCTTCAGCTTGAGATTAAACATCTCTCCGAGCTGCTTAACGATGTTGGTGTTATCTTATTAGTTGAAAGATTAACTTAATAGAAGATTAAGCTTATCAGTAAAATCAACAGAAATTTGTATTTTAACAGCCCGTTACAAACAACCCACGATAAAATGCAGTTCTAAAATATTATATAGCTATCGTGTTACTTTCTGGCAGTTATTCAATATTGTTGTTTTGGCGCTAAAGATATCATCGTTGGTAATGATAATACGTAATTAGATATTGAATAAATGATTCTTACTTTAGAAAACTAATAACTACTGTATTTGAAATTAGGTCATAATTTATGGAATCAGAAAACTGTATAACTTTCACGGCTGGTGTCACAACTATAATCTAGTTCTTCCGGTTTACTTTGCGTCAAAACGTCAATATAATTATATATTTTCGGTCTTGCTGTGGAGTATCATATTCAGTCACTGATTGGCTGGACGTTTCAGCCAATCAGTGACTAAAGATGGTACTCCACAGTGGGACCGAAATATTTCAAGCTTATTTTAATTGTGAATTGACATGGTGAGAACTAGAAGAACTAGATTACAGTTGAAACTGTATAACTTTCGTTTTAATATATTTGGTCATCTTTTAAACGGTTTTTTGAACATTGAGAACATTTATTTTTTATCCGTTTCGGACAAAAAATTTGAACCAAATTACTTTAAAATAAACCAAATCTAATGTCTTTCAACTCATAATCAATTGTTAAAAATAGCAATGCTTTTCAACTAAAGCGTATTGAATTCAAATCTAAAACATTTACCCAAGGAAAGTGTTGTTTGTTTTGTATGTTCAGTTATTTAATTACTGACCAACAACAAATGGGCTAAATTATTTAAGTTGGTATAACTGAATGAGGCACACAAGAAACTCATATTTGACCCAGTAGCAGTTGACACAATGTGTTCATGTTGTGCTGTCTATGCAATGTACAATGTCAGGATCGATTTGTAGCAAAGAGCAATGCTGTTATTTGTTAGCCCTGACGTTAATGGTTCGCCTAGAGCAATGTTTCACTAATATACACGTTAGTCCCATTACCTGGTCCATTACACTGGTGTAGTTTATAATCCTACTGTGCCGTTGTCAACTGTTGTTTTGTAATGTTCGTATACAGAACAGTATTTAATTGTTTAAAATGTAATTTGTTAAGAAAATAAAATAATTATAACATTTAAAAGCCAATATTTAATAACTCTTAGGGGGATTTAAATATATTTTACGTGGGGTTTGATGCCATTATTCACCTATTTAATATTGGTTTTGAATCTAGAACTTGTCTACTTTCTTACTTATACCAACATTGAGGCTCTCCTCAGCGTTAAATAAGTTGTTTGGTACATTTTTGACGATATTTTTTTCACAAAAGATAATATTGGTGATATTTTTGTTGACACATATTTTAACAATTTGGGGTTTTGAAAACTTCGAAGTGGGTTGAAGGCAAATATTTATTATTATTTGAAGGATAAGTCAGTGCTCCAAGATAATAAGATTTTTAGATATGATATTTGGCCAAATATTATTACATCATTTACAAATCCCATTGATTTTTTAAAACATTTGCAGAAGAGGTAAGTTCGCAAAAAGTATTGTTATGTCCATAAAATTTAGAAGGTCTTTTAAATGCGTATTTGTTGAAATGATAACTGGAATAACTTAAATTTTGTATAAAGAAAGTGTTAATAAATACAGCTAATAGATCTCTGACCCTTTGATGGAGACTATTTAAGTATTGTAATTTAATGGTATTAAAATCAAAGTTGAATAATATTATAAATCATTTGTAGTAGTCTAAAAAGATTCATTGGTTCTTTTTAACAATTAAACTCTTTTGCTAATTATAAAACTACTAATAGATATATGTGCACTGCGTGTCTAAGGTTGTGCTTTGTTATTGATATACAACAAAATAGGGCGCGATCCGTAATCCGTATACACGAGAAGGTTTTCTGTATTTTTTTATAATCTTCATACTAATAGTATTCGCTCTTAATATTGCCTCAACAGTATATTGTTTGTAATTTGTATTATTTTCTACAAAATCAATTTTTTTAAGCAAATTATTTTAAAGGAGGTAAATTTTTGTAATTTTGTAATTAGTTTGCTATGATGCTCTCAAAACCCAATATAAACTAATTTTTTAGATGTTTGCGATGAAAAAAACACGTTAAATACCTACTTAAATTAGTCATGTTAAAACCAAAAAGGAAATAAAACAATAAAGCGTTCACCCCAAAGTAGCATTTGTATGCAAAGTTTAATCACAGGGTAAGAGTTTGGGTGGGTAAATGGAGCTGAAAATGCGAGATAACGCCAACAATGAAGGATCTGCGGTGGTTTGATAAATTAACCGTGAAATTGAATCTCACCACTCCGAAATTGAAATTGGGAGATGAGGTCTCATCCTACCCCCGACCTGAGCAAATAGTTCCGCAGCTCAAATTAATGTGGTCCTTCACCCAGTATTGACTTGAGAATTGTTTCCTTTCATAACAAGATTTTTGTGAGATGAATTTTTGTTTTGATCAGAGAGTCTTTTTTAGGGTCGTTTAAAAGTGTAATAGTGGAGAAATTGAAATATATGGTTAGCTAAAAAGAAAATGGTACCTCACAATATAAGTTATATAATTGAATTTTCAATAAATATCTGACCAACGTAACCTTTTTATGATTTAAGTTTACAATACATTATATTTAATCATCTTTGTCACATTCTGTATTAATGTGAAACTAATGAAATCGATACGGTTAATTTCTTTCGGACGAATGAAAACTCTAGAAACATCTGTATGTCCACAATTTTATGTACCGTATTGTTTTTCTAAGTCACGTATAAATACGTATACGGTAGGAAAACAAAAAAATAAACGCAGAACGGATATTTAGTAAAGTGATGTAAAAAGTGTCAAATTTACATCCACATTTCCAATCGCCCATTGTCTGTAACAACGTGTCAGCCTGTATACAAAAAATAAACAGCTGTAACTGAATAGTGGTTTTGAAGTGGATTAGACAGTGTCAGCTATTCATATAGAATGAACGCTTTTAGGGGAAATGCAAATTATAACAACATTAGAATTCATCTTATTCATTTATTAAGATACAGGGTGGTCAAAAGAAAGGTTATTTGTAATTTTATATTAAGTATCTATTTTGTTAGCCATAATTAACTGACTTTATCGTAAAACCAAATGAAATTGTTGCATTGTTAAGTGAAACGCCTTGCTTGATTTTGACCTCCTAAAAAGTGAACAGTTCTTAAGTTCATAAACTTTGAGTGTTGTATAGTTATTAGCATATGTCAATTTTAAAATCTATTAAGCCATGCGATATTACAATAAAGCTTTCTTTAAATGATATGTTTAACGTGGTTTTATCTTAATATTTTACTAAGTTGTATGAAATTAAATCACAATGTTCGATATTGTATTGTTTGAGTTTACATTTTCCTTTTAAAGTGTATCCAATAAGACCACCTACTCTACCGATACTTATCCTAAATCCTCCTGATACAAATAGTTGATCATATTTTAAGGTAAAAATCAAATGGATTCAAATAGTATGAAACAATATGTACCTATTATTTCCTAATAATTTCTTTCACATCAGAAACAAATGATCAAAATTCAAATAATATTATTTTTCTACCTAATCAACAATCAAATTAAACCCGCCGAAAGGAAATAAATAGAAATTAGTAGATAAGTGGGGAGCTCATTAGTTGACATGTGACGTCATCAGTTGACACGGAATGATGACGTCATTAGTTGACGGTGACGTCATGTACGTACACATTGATAAGAGACATGATCATATGCACGTGTAGGCAATTATCATTGAGATAATGAGTCATAAGCCATCAACGTGAATTTGTATTATGTTGTTAGACTGTTGGCGGTTTATAATTCTTTCTTGAAGGTTAACATAGTTAAAATGACTGAACGTTATTTTATTATATAGTTTTATTTATTATTTGAATAAATATTACAAGAGAAAAATGTACTTTACAACGATTCCTCGGAAACAAAAGCGATTTTTTCCGGTCTCTAGAAGACGTGACCTAGTAGTTTAAAGCAAACCCATGTTTCAAGCATTTTGTAGGCTCATTTTCAAGCAAACAGGAACGTAAACTTATCCCTCGTTGTAGGCTAGTTGGGCAGTTAATTTTCTAAACGACACTTACAGTTTATTAAACGATACAGTTTATAACGTAGAAGACACACACACGATTACGCATACCTTCGGTCACATATACGACATATCGGTGCCAAGACGTAGGTACTTTAACGGAATAACAGAACTACAGTATGCGCCAAAATAAAAATACTGAAACTTAATTATTGTTGTTGCCTTGCCGATCAACTGTGACAACTTTGATTGTTGTAACGTCTATGACTATTATAAATTTCATGTTTGAGGTGTTTTTGCCATGGTGCTAGCTACTGCAGAGAAATCTTTAATCATAGAATTATTTTCGCTCATACAGAGTTGGACGCGAGCGGGCCTAGTTTGTCATACACTGCATTACGCTTTTAAGCATTTCCACAAAACCCCACTTAATAATTTTGTATAATAAGGTGCACGAGTTTCAAAGAAAGGTAGGGTTTGACCTAACGAGTGGTTATTATCCAGGTCATCCAAAACTGGAAAAATGGCAATCAAGGGAGAATGTTGCAGCAATTGTTACAGTCACTGAATATTTTTAGCGACGTCTTTGAAAATGAATAATGCAATGAATAAACAAAACGTCGTTGAGAACAACTTTTAGAAATATCGGAAGATTTGAAAATATTTTGTTAGAATCCACCATACTTTAACTTAAGCCTTGGTGCCCGTAAATCATACTGTAGATTCTATAGGCACCAAAAGGTAACTTGTAATAACACAAGTTCCTACAACTGGGAAAATTAAATATTTTAATAAAACTCTAACGTTATTTTGACCCAGTAAAAATAAACCAGGTACTAAGAGGGATGAAACAACCTATCTCAACAAAATGATAATAGATGTTCAAGCACGATATGAGCCTTGCCGCAAACTGAACGGAAATCATATTGATCGTCTTATGAACTTTTAAAAAATATTTAAATTCCTTAAGTGTATATCTTGTTACAGCACTGTAAATACAATCTTAAAATTACAGTATTGTTTATTTTAAGCATACTGTATAAGGGATGTGCATTCTCAATTTTAATATTTCAGTTCAAACGTTTTAACCCTGATTTTACTTAAAACTGATTTCCATCAATTATCAATATTTAGGTGATATTTGAAACGTTTAGTACAGTTATGCGACTTCTATCATATGACACAGACAGCTACAGCTTGAGAACATAATTATTGAATCTAAGAGAGACTGGACTTGGTGGGAAGCGGGTGCGTGCCAAGCGAGATCGTATTGTTGAAAGTAGGAATCTAAGTCATCAAGGTGGATACTGGATCAACTGGATATTTGAATTCAAACCCATCTTTTTCGTAGACAAATACTATGAAAGAAAATACGGCCCATTAGACTATTCAATTGGTTTTGACGTCTGTGTTAAGCATTTTTAGCACATTTAGTTGCTAATCGATCATATTTTCCATCCCATAAACTATTTTGTTGTGTTATATGAAA
The DNA here is from genome assembly GCA_018831715.1 of Matsumurasca onukii. NCBI lineage: Eukaryota > Metazoa > Arthropoda > Insecta > Hemiptera > Cicadellidae > Matsumurasca > Matsumurasca onukii. The sequence continues at coordinate 27,582,809 of CM032061.1, forward strand.
CAGTTCCGATATTATATATGTGCTGTCTCATTAGCGAACCCATTACATTACAACCAGACTACTTGTTGATTGAAACATGATTACTTCCATTACACTAATGACACAGGATAGCTATTAACGATGAGTTTACTGTACCAGACGTATACGGCTATTGTGTTTGGCTTATTTATTTTAAATTGTTAAGGAAACATTACTCAAACACATAATAAGTTCTTACTTAAATAAGTTTAATTTAACTCACGATTTTTTAAACGAAAACTGTTAGTTTTTCTCTGTACGTTTTTAAATCAAGGAAAACACATATTAGCTTATTAATAATTAATGTATAAAATCTCAAGTAAGTTGATGCCTCTGTTAACTTATGTTCTTCCAAATTTACAGCTTACATTGCATTTCTTTGATTATTTCACTGATACATTAACGCTTTTCCTTCTGTTAACAGTATTTAAAAAACAATAAGGCTAACAACCTTAAAAACCTTGAAGAAAAATGAATCACTTTGCTAATATTTGGATTAATTTCCATATTTAGACTCATTTGAAGAACCTTTAAGGAAATTAACCTAGCTGATTGTGCAGTCATACATTTTATGGAACTGTTGGATGTTAAATAATAACGTTGCAATTTCATAAATTCCATTTAAAATATAATTTATCTCGTAACCATATCATAACCTTTCAAAGAGCTTAGCTTTGACATGGTGAATAGATTTAGATTTCTAGAAGAGAATAACAACGAATGAATTCCGTTGTAGTTCGGAATGGTTCGGACGTTTCCGGGAACAGGCAAGGGTATCGATTACAGTTGCTATACAGCTTGATAGCTTGCTTCGTGTAATTTATTTTGTGTCAACATTCAAATAAAACCATTCCTCTCATCTCTCGTTTTTTTCTTGATGCTGATTTCTTTGCTTTGAATTGCAAATAAAATAGATTCAAGCTCGTAGCCTTTGCATGCAATCGTCCTAGCACGGCATGAATAGTGTACACTTAGTGCAATGTGGTTTAAATATGAGGGGTTGAAATACAAATTTTTTACTGTTACGAAACAGTTTTTATTAAATCTATATGATATTATTGGTTTTATTTATGTTTAGCGCTAAGTAATTAGAAACAAACTAATTGTCGATTTTTAAAACTGCACGATTCCAATTATGAACTAAAAAAGTTATGTTATCATTTCAAACATTGATTAGTAAATACGTAACATCCCCTTAGCGAGTTAAACGAAGATATTTGAAATATCTTAGAAGATTATTAATGTAAAACAATTAAAGGGGACCTACAACTGATCCCCTATATGAAACCAACATTAGTTGTGTCGTGTAAAAGTAAAAATTCATTGTTGAACATTTTGATGTAACTTTCGGCTGCCAAAATAACTAAACTAAAGAAAACACACTGTGTTCGTCAAAAATATTCTGCAGAAGTTAACTATTCGCCAAAACTTCATCTAATGTCTTAAATTTTAAACTTTCGTATTTCAAGTCCAACCAACACTTTCTTTGTCCTTGTTAAGGAACAGCCATCGAGCAAACGGTCTTCTTAGTATTTTGTTTCAGACTAGAACCATAAATATTGTATGAAATGAGAGCTACAAGAGGTTCCTCCCACGCGTGAATTCTGCGACTGCGGTGGATGTATTCGAGCAATGCTTTGCGCCCCGCTGCTCTTATATTGTTTTTCTTTCTAACATTTTCCAAGTACTTTCTAAAAATACTTCTGTCTTTTAAGGGCTTATGAACTTAAAGGTTAATATTATTAGCACAAGCAGTTGTTTTACAGTATATTATTTTCATTTAAATCACGAGAAGATATCACATTGAAATTATAAGAAAGCTATGCGGGTGGCCAAAGCTTCGCATTAAGTCGGATCGGGTTCAATTCCGTTGCTGCAGCTACAACTTGTACACAATGGCCACTTTCCGTGGTTCAGAAGTAACGTTAAGCCGTTTGACCATTCCATTGGTCATTGCGGGCTATCAATTAATGACCAAATCCAGGGAACAGTTGGCCCTAGTTTTTAACAAGGCTACACCTAATCATTCATCAAAAGACTCACCATTCATCCCATATTCACCTTATAATGCACTCTCAAAGTGGTAGGTGTCTCAAGTCAAAGTCTCAAAAGTAAAATATAACAAGTTTGACTGATTAGTATTAGCTAGGTTGTATTTACTATTGTACAACCATGTAAAGGTAATACAGTTTGTAATTTTAATGGACTATTTTAAGGTGAAGGCGTAGGTGGTGAGACATTTAAAATGTTAAATGTTTTAATGGAAGTACCACTTTAAATGAGAACAAGATGTTTAAAGACGTTTAGTCTGAACGTTGTCAGACAGTTTCAGTTCAATTTTAAAATTATGAAAAAATAAAAATAATTAATAGATAAATAAAGCTGTTTTTATTCTTTCAATGATTTTAAAATTAGACTGAATTTGTCAGCCAAAGTTCAGACGAAGCGTTGTAATTTATAGTGGTACTTCCATAATATTTTCCATATTTTAATATTGACCTAATAAATCTACGGTGAAAAATAAATAAAACGAAATTATTTATCAGTAAAGGTGTTAAGGTGTAACGTTTATTAAGGAACAGAAAGTACACAGAAACATTCAAAGAAAGAAGATTTTACAATAACAGTTTTTTGTAATGTAACTAGCGTACAACTCATTAACCAATATCACGTTCAGCCTTTTTAGTCAAAAGAAATGTGTTAATTACTTCAAAGTATAAATTCTTAAACTTTGTTCAAGCTTGAAAGTTGAAATTTTTAATTTAACGCTGAAAATCAGTCTGAAAGATAAACTTGTTTGCTCAGAAGAAAGAAACTTGTGTAAACTTTCAACTCTTGGTTTTGAATTTCGAACCTCAGTGGAGAGATTCAATTTGCTGGTTAATCCATCAAACAATACTGATATTTCATCCCTCAGTTTATCCTTCCTTCAACGTTTCTCATTTTGAACCCAAATCTATGACTGACAACATGGAAATAATAACTCTTCGTAAATTTACACTAAAATGATTGATCTTGCGCTTATAATTTGGAAACTGATGTTTTTAAAAATACCTGAATAATTAATTCACAGTTTAATTGCGCCTATTTTGAAGAAAACTGTCGTACGAAGTGGTTTGGAAGCCTTATTTAACCTTTGAAGGGCTGAACATATTAAACACGCACGGTCTATATTTTTAGATTATTTCATGGTAGTTTATGGAGTGATGTCTTTATGTGTTAGACGTTAATTCGAAGCTTATTAGAAAAACGCTGTCACGAGATTTCTAGTTGTAAATACATAAACAAGAAAGAAGCTCAAGATACCACAATCTCATTTTCAAAAGTTGGCTCCCGATTTGGTTAATATTGACAAGAATTTTACAATAAGGTGCACTTGATCAGTTTTGGATACAGCAAAACCGCCGTGGACAGTGTTTCATTGAGAAACCTATTAAACACGCCTTGTTTGGACAGTTCCAAACAAAAAATTTTGTTTTTTATGTCTTTCAAAAACAATTTTGGCAACCATAAGTCTGAGCAAAATCACAAGTTTTTTGTCGCTATTTGGAAAAACAGCGTTAAAAAGCATTCGACGGTGTCCTTGTTTTTACTTTATCTCCAACTTTTTTGGTGTCTTCAGAAACACCAATTTCCCAGCAGAAAGCAAAACTTCCTCTCATATTGAAATGTTGAAAGACACATCATTTGTACAGTCTCAGTAGTTCAACATTAAAGTTGGTGGCTTGGGTGTGCTTTTGAAACAGCCTATATTTCCCAGGTGTCAGATGAAAGCAGAGTGTGGATGAGGGGGATGATCCACCCCAAACTGCGGCTTTGTGGTTTCCAGTCCTGTCACACTTTGCAGATGTTTTGTACCTCATACTCATCTTCACGCGTTAGGTCTTCTTCCCTATAAATGTAATGGTTGCAACGATTTTAATGTTTAAATTCAAGGACATTTTCATCTTATTTATGACTTTGGCATTATAAATATTAATAGTAGGTTTATTGCATAATTATCTTCACAATCCGTGGAAATAGTCAAAATTAGAGTCAAAATGTTTTCTAAGCAAACCTAAAAGGTTTATGGTATCCGAGCACTTGAGATATAATCTATGTATTTAAAGAATTTATGAAAATCTAATGGCAGTCAGCACGACTCTTCCATCAGGCCGACTTTCTTCATTTTCTTTTAATAAAAGGTTTATGCATAGATTTGTTATCAAACATAAAAAATCACTAAACTTTCACCCTTCTCAAATTATACTCGAAAATGCTTTTTCCCCATGCTTTCTTAGCTTTGTCCTGTCATATCTCAGGTTCTCATTAAGATTAATTGTTTGTTTTGGTCTAAGAACACTCAGTGAATCATGTTCTTTCATTAGAGATATCATTCGACGTATTTAGTTACAACTAAAAGGAGTTATGCGTGGACAAACGATTTTTTTGGCACTGTTAAGAATTTAAATTTGCTTGAGATAAAACATATGGGCGAAGTATTAAAAATGCCCAGCTGCTAAAAAGCATCTGTAAATGTAAACCTCAACAAATAATAACAATAACATACAATACTGGTATTAAAAAATTGCGGAGCAATATAATAGGTCATCTAGTTTAGCTTAAAATAACCTGTACGAGTAGTGGTCAGTGTCTCATAGTTACCTTTAAAAAGACCCATTCCTGTCAAACGTTCTAAATCTACTGCTGTTAGAAGAGTATGTCTCCCAGTTTGGTAGTCATCCCTGTATTTGATAGAGACTATGTCCGATACTATCGCAACTTGATTTGTTGTCAAGAATCGTTATAAAAATATTCAACGGGAAAGTGTTCACAATTTGAAATTTTTAAAGGTCGTCTTGTACGTCTCTCTAGTAAAGTTGTGTGGTTATTATTTGCAAGACGGCAATTACCCCATCATACAATACCTAAGGATTGTCTATATAAAATTCGACTTGAAGTGTTTGATTTATAGTAGATAATTATGTACTGTTTGATTTATAGTAGATAATTGTCTTAGAATAAATAATAATTTGCATTAAACAAATAACTATCGTTTTCTGTTTACCGGTAATAATTTGAAAACACAAACAATTAAATACGTGTTGAATGTATTGTAATTTTCCTTTTTTAATTTTGGAATTTGAATTGAATTATGCCATTTATACAGGGTGTTTTCTTTTACCGCAACCTAATCTTCAAACCACAGTTCATTCTTTACGAGTCCTATATGTTCATAGGTTTGTACTACTAATTTGTTCACTTCAATGTCTATCAGGTGGTATATATTGCTGCAGTAACATTGTGGTTTTGATTTCCTAATGTGATGTTATTGTGAAAGAAACGCAATCATGGTTTTAAGCAAAGATCAAATAGTGTTTATTGTTGAACAATACTTAAGAACAAGATAACTGTATGTGTGTCAAGAGGCGTTTGAGGCCAAGTTTTCAGATGTTAGTAGGATAATTGACTTGCTGTTTGAAAATTTCGAAAGATTGTTTAGGGGGATGTTCTAAACCAACCCTAACCTCCTCCATCGCTTCTTAATTCAGTACCCTCCTCCTGATGTCTGTCTTTACAGAACCTGTTTCGTGAAACAATTTAACAAACCTGTGAATATCAGATTTGTTTAGAATACTAAACCTTGTAAACTGCCCTCAAATGTCTCTTGAAAACTGTTCTTAAGTATTCATCAACAATAAACACTCTTTTACCTTCGCTAAAAAACATTATTGTGTTTATATCACAATGACATCAAATAAGAAACCACAATATAACTGCAACAATACATACCATCTGATGGATATTGAATTGACCAATCCAACGACATAAACAGCTTATGCAGAATGATTTACTATAGTTGCGTTGAAAAAAACACCCTGTACGAAGAGAAGGCAACTTAAATAAAAAGAAAGTCAAAATATTGCGTCCAATTGTTGTTTTACCACTATTGAACAAAAATATATTAAATAGTTATTTACCACTGGTATTGAACAAGACACACTTGTTTTATTACGTGAAGGGATATTACACCTTTGGCGGATCCGTGGCGGATTGGTATCGCGCGCGACTCCGGAGCTCGTCACTCTGGTGCGGGTTCGATCCCTGCAGTCACCACTTACAATTTGTAATGTGACTATATGGTGACGCCAGGTAAAGGTCGAGTTTGAGTGATAGAGAGGACTTTTGTAGTCCTAACTTCGCCTCGTTAATGAAACAAACTTTACCTTTTACACCTTGATACTATTATTACTATTCACGTATATATGTACAACCAGACCCCGCGAGGTAAAAAGGTAATGTTTGTCTTGTTTAACGAGGCCAAGTAAGGACTTCAAAGTCCACTCGAACACTCAACCTCGGCCTTTACCTAGCGTTACCGTATAGTCACTTTTCAAATGTAAGTCTTGACTGCGGGGATCGAACCCGCACCAGCGGAGGGATAAGCTCCGGAGTCGCAAACGATTCCAACCCGCCACGGATCCGCTAACGTCGGGTCGAAGTACGTTGACGCAGTCTTGAAAAGTTGGCATTTCTTTGATTCCAAACTTCACCCTTTCGTAATGAGCTCTTTTCCATTCATTAGTCCTTTAAATAACTTCCCTTTGAGCAGATAATTAACTAAACACTTCGTGTCTGTACACATCTGTGTACACCTCATCAATACTCTTACTGTAAACACCCTGTTATTTCTACGATTATAATAAAAAAATTTAATTACATACTGTAAAACGTGTTTGGAGACTTTGGTTTCCCAAGGCCCACCTGTGCCAGAGGCTGTGTGGAGACTGAAATCGATACGAGCAACAGTGTCGTAGACTGCCGAACTTACTCGAGTTTAGCCGAACTCGCCTACTTTGTCTACGTCCCATGAATGAAACATTTGCAAACAAATCTTATATCATAGCATGGTATTGGTGCAACTGTTTATTTTTATGACGACCAGTTTAGTTAGTAATTTTGATTAGTACATGAATTTTAAAGACTCCTTAGTTTTAAGTATATATTCCATAAAGAACTCTAAAGTTACGTGTTCAAGAAAAAAAACTTTCGAATTTATAAAGTGTTCTGTTTAAAGAATATTGGGCATGATAATGTAGAAAACAAATGTTTGGTAAATATTTCAAGATACATTTTCTTTCAATACTAGTAATGAACAGAAGTTTTTTTGTAACGTCATTTACTTTACAATGTACTGAAAATCTCCTTTGTTTTAATTAGTAAATCCACATGTTGGTAAGTTACTGGGACTCGTGGCGTGGTCCTGTAATCCAGCTTCATGGAGGTCAGGTTTTGAGGATGATATAGGTTTAAAGCGGCTCAGATAGTCTCAGTGATCATCTGACGATACCCGCATCAACTCCCACCATCGTTTAGACATATCAGACCATCACCTATGTGGTTCGGAAGTCACGTTAAGCCATTGGTCCTTGTATTTCCATTGGTCATTGGCTATTAATTAATGACCCATTCTAAGGAAGAGTTGGCCTTAGTTTTAAAAGACTACACCTCATAACTCATTATTACCATCATCACACTCATCCTTCACCACATATTTGCCTTAAAATACCCTCATGAGTGGTCGGCATCTCAAATAGTGATTTAGTAAATCCTGATAAAACATCTAAGTTATCGTTTAACATGTGTTGGCAAATACTTGTTCTTAATAGCACACACACACAACATGTATGCGCTTTGTTTCGTCTAAACCCTAACGATCATGAAGGTTTCCTAGTAATCCTCAACCGTGGTAGGACAAATACAAACAAAACCGTGATTTCGTTTAAATACATACATATAGGTAGTTTTTAACTAACCCACAGGATAGTGTTTTTATTGCAAATGTCACTCCTACAAACAATTTTCATATTTTTACCTCGTCAGTGTTCTTAACTAATTACATATAACTGCATAAACTACACCTCAAAACGATAGTTACACCAATAACATTCCGTTTAATAATTTCCACCACGTTAGAAGACGCGCATTGACTAATGATGATAATGGTTTATTTCGACACTTTCCTGGTTGTTTATTCGTTAGGGAAGTTTCCTCTATAAATTCTACAGTTAAATAAGTAAATTATAGTAAACAGCATTGTGACATGTTTTGTCTTGTCATGTCAAGCAGCAGTCTGCTTCTGAGTGTTAGAGACAAGTGTCTCTGTTCCCAGAGAATATCGTGTCTCTAACACTTTCCCTGGCTCTCTAGTGTGCTCAACATATGTTTAAACTGACTAAAGAAAATAATGAGTTTTTATTTATCATTTTCCCAAATTTTTAGGTTACTTATTTGTATTATATTTTCTCAGAGTAATGATAGATTTCTTTGTTATTAGTAAAAGGAAAATTTATTATTTTAAACTCAGGTATAAGTTTGTTTTACAACTTTACCTTAAAAGAACTGTTAACTCATAATAACAATTTTAAAGCCGATAACTGGTCCTTATACTTCAACCTCATTTCATTTAGTTCAAAGAACTGTTGAGAAAAATATTTTCAAGTAGCAAAACCTTTAGCACAACTAATATGGTCGACTTTTACCATAGTGCATTATGGCAAAACAAAGGCTTAAATACGATTCAAAGATTAGGCTTTATGTTGAACCGCCATGTCTCAAGGTCACTGGCGTTTTACTTATAGGATACCCATGACATTCAGGCATTGGCTTTTACTGGTAATATGCTTACAAGTGTTTTGGTGTACCAAAAGACCATTCCTTTTTTGAACGCCTAATTTTAATCTCTTACTGACGTACTCTTTAAATGACTGTTTCGGTAACTTTAGATGATCTAAAAACCAGTGTTTCATATTACGTAAATGTTAAGCAAATAAAACATTTCATTTGGTTCCTTACATACGATATTTAGTTTACTAGTTGACATGCACTTCAGTATTTAAAACCAAAACACCTGCTTACCTCTAAATCACTATTTGAGATGCCGACCACTCTCATGAGGGTATTTTAAGGCAAATATGTGGTGAAGGATGAGTGTGATGAGTAATAATAATGAGTTATGAGGTGTAGTCTTGTTACAAACTAAGGCCGACTCTTCCTTAGAATGGGTCATTAATTAATAGCCCAATGACCAATGGAAATACAAGGACCAACGGCTTAACGTGACTTCCGAACCACGCAGGTAATGGTCTGATACGTCTAAACGATGGTGGGAATGATGCGGGTATCATCAGATGATCACTGAGACTATCTGAGCCACTTTAGACCTATATCATCCTTAAAACCTCTCAGCATATGATAATTTATAACAATCCACGATTGATCCCGATGGGACCACGCAACTGGGCAGTGTTTGAATCGGGACGATTGGTTAGTGGTTACTTCACAGTGAACCCGACACCTTGTGATTCCAGTGTTTGTAGCTATTCCACAAGCGTTCCAAGAAGCTCTGACAACATTTCACCGCGCAATTCAATTGCCCCCTCATTTTTCTCGCAATCACAAGAATCACTCTGGAACAAACAAAGTCGCTTGACTGCCGGCAGACACGCCATGCCTGTGAAGCCAGACACTCGGTGTAGCACTGGATTGTTGCTGATAGCAGCTCGACATGTCACATTCTGCTGATAACTGCTGATATACCAGTGCTGCCACTACACACGGACGTAATATATATACCTTAAGATGTAACGTGAGCTTCGAGTTAAACACGCGAGGATAGAAAAAGATTAGGCAGGAATTGTGTGATGTGTGTTTAAGATTACAGTTACCGCCTATATTAGAAGTTTGGAAATGTTTACCTATGTTTCTAAATTTTGAGATAAATGCTTTTGTTGTTGCTAGTGCTAATGATAAAGAATCGGTCAGACTACATCGTAATTTTCTGACGCCCGTACTGTGCATCCTTAGATATTGAAGCTCTACACCAACCATCAAGCACCAATATAAATTAAAGAATTCCTTCAAATAAATAAGGTCCAAATCTACTTCACGTTACTTAAAGCTAACGTGGCTAAACTGTGGAATTGGTCAATTTGTTTGGCAATAACTTTCATCTTCATATGATTAACACTTCATTTCAAGTCCGCTCAAGTAGGCTTGGCCATTCTTTGGCTAAATGATAATTGCATATCGACCAAAACGACTGGATTTGCAAAGAAGCCCCTCAATGAGGTGAACACCTCATAATATAATAAATCTGGATAGCAAATTTGCGTCAATAATTTATTTTAGAAATACGAGTATACTTATTTATTCTAGCAAATTACATAGTACACTTATTTTTAAAATCAGGTGATTATAAGGCTTCACGAAGCACGGAATTCAAAAGCTAATCAATACCTTTCTGCATCACTTTGAGCCATTCGTTCACAAATGAATTTACGGAGAAACTATGTATGCGTGGTTGGATTTCAGTGTGTAATCAGGTTGTTTGCAAATTTCTTTATGAAATAGAGCTATTCATTGCTGTTACCAGCAAAACGTTTATCAAACCGTTTGTAGTTTTGAGCTTCCTACAAAATGGAAACAAACTGAATCAAATTAGAATCTTGTAATTAGATTTCTACCATCATCCTGATCTGGCTGATAGGGTTTTGTTGACTTTTAGTTCACATTTTGGGCACAGTGACGTAAGTGCTCGTACCGAGCTCTATTGAAAATCTGACCCGTAGTACATAAAGCATAAATCCTTCTTCTTGGAAAAATTACCCCCTCCCAATATTGAAAGTTTGCGTGGCTAAGCGTCAGCTATGTAATTTTGTGCATTGCACAAGAGCAGATAATAATTGAACTTAACCTTTAACTAGTTATGAACTTTACTATTATGATTTGTTAAGCTTACTTACTGAAAAAGCCGGGTCTAACAAAAACTTAGCTACGAGTACAAAAGCTTCTGGGAACGAACACACTATTTCTATATACGTGAAGTTGGAAAGTTTTAGCAGCTGAGAAGTCGCCAACTGGCCGCACAATGTGTCATTTCCGCTTTATTCTCGCTTTCCAAATAACTTTCTGCAAACTTAGTTCCATTCCAGACAAGAAAGTTCAACAAAACTGACATTTACAGACATTTGCCGCTTTTTGTGCAGGAAAGCTGTTATTTATCCAGTGTAAAACTTTACCTTAGTTTTGATAAGTGTGAATTTTAGCGTTTTGTCGTTATGTTCAATCAAAGATTATGTTATAATAGGTAGATTACACATAGATTCTGAATGGAAAAGTCAAGAAAATAAACAAAGTTACAGCAGCCCGCGCACGGATAGTGCTGCTGTCTCTCGCCGTCTTCCTCCCCCCACGGTACCACATGCTCGAGTTTGTGTGATGTCAATGACTTAAACGTGACCAAATTGTGCGATTTTCGAAATTGAATGAGCTTTCGTTTGCGTCAGTGGCTCTCGCAGCGCTATCTGTGCTCGGGTTGCCGGAACTATGTTGACTTTTCTGCCTCAGCCAATTCAACTATACGCAATCCCCGTATTATAACATAATCTTTGGTTAAACGTCTTTTTCAAAATTACATAGATTGTTTACGTCTGGTGCTCCAAATAATTAAACTCTCAAAAGGACGCTGACCATAATTTAATTATTAGTACCTACTGATTGTGCAATCAGTAATAATTATATTGGTCCAGAGTTTGGATTATTTAACAGAAAACGCGTTGACACATATTATCAGGGGCGTTCAAAGTGTTGTGATGTTGTCTGGATCTAGGCTCCTTAAAATAATATATTGTCTTTTAATTGCAAGTTTATATTTAAATAGCAAAATATATTTTAGCTAAAGCAATTTTAACCTATTAGATATTTAAAACATCTATTTAGCTGAATCAAAACTTAGGCGTATGTTCAGTCTCAGCAAACCGTACTGGTTTAAGATCGTTGACGTACTTGATTGCATACAATAAATAATTTTCAACATACGAAACTTTAAATAATGTTTTAATGCTATCATTCAATAATAATCATAATTAATTATATCACTATAATAATCAAGATACTCTGTGGAAAGACAAGGGTTTCAATCCCTGATCGCAGGTGGAGACAGGTTGTGTGGTCGGACTGGGGGTAGATGACTCAATACACCCCCAGGTGTGTTATATCCGCCTACCACGCGATACCATACTGCTGTCACTGTTCCTAAGTTTCACTTTGTACTTGGGAAACAACGCTTACTGTCACGATACTTATCTGCAACTGGTTTCTGTGTACTGATATCAGGTGGAGACAGGTTGTGTGGTCGGACTGGGGGTAGATGACTCAATACACCCCCAGGTGTGTTATATCCGCTTACCACGCGATACCATACTGCTGTCACTGTTCCTAAGTTTCACTTTGTACTTGGGAAACAACGCTTACTGTCACGATACTTATCTGCAACTGGTTTCTGTGTACTGATATCAGGTGGAGACAAGTTGGACTGGGGGTAGATGACTCAATACACCCCCAGGTGTGTTATATCAGCTTACCACGCGATACCATACTGCTGTCACTGTTCTAAGTTTCACTTTGTACTTGGGAAACAACGCTTACTGTCACGATACTTATCTGCAACAGGTTTCTGTGTACTGATATCAGGTGGAGACAGGTTGTGTGGTCGGACTGGGGTAGATGACTCAATACACCCCCAGGTGTGTTATATCCGCTTACCACGCGATACCATACTGCTGTCACTGTTCCTAAGTTTCACTTTGTACTTGGGAAACAACGCTTACTGTCACGATACTTATCTGCAACAGGTTTCTGTGTACTGATATCAGGTGGAGACAGGTTGTGTGGTCGGACTGGGGTAGATGACTCAATACACCCCAGGTGTGTTATATCAGCTTACCACGCGATACCATACTGCTGTCACTGTTCCTAAGTTTCACTTTGTACTTGGGAAACAACGCGTACTGTCACGATACTTATCTGCAACAGGTTTCTGTGTACTGATATCAGGTGGAGACAGGTTGTGTGGTCGGACTGGGGTAGATGACTCACACCCCAGGTGTTATATCAGCTTACCACGCGATACCATACTGCTGTCACTGTTCCTAAGTTTCACTTTGTACTTGGAAACAACGCGTACTGTCACGATACTTATCTGCAACAGGTTTCTGTGTACTGATATCAGGTGGAGACAAGTTGTGTGGTCGGACTGGGGGTAGATGACTCAATACACCCCAGGTGTGTTATATTCACCACGCGATACCATACTGCTGTCACTGTTCCTAAGTTTTGTACTTGGGAAACAACGCACTGTCACGATACTATCTGCAAAGGTTTCTGTGTACTGATATCAGGTGGAGACAGGTTGTGTGGTCGGACTGGGGGTAGATGACTCAATACACCCCAGGTGTGTTATATCAGCTACCACGCGATACCATACTGCTGTCACTGTTCCTAAGTTTCACTTTGTACTTGGGAAACAACGCGTACTGTCACGATATTTATCTGCAACAGGTTTCTGTGTACCGATATCAGGTGGAGACAGGTTGTGGTCGGACTGGAGGTAATACACCCCCAGGTGTGTTAGACTGCCACCACGCGATACCATACTGTGTCACTGTTCCTAAGTTTCACTTTGATTTGGGAAACAACGTTGTCACGATACTTATCTGCAACAGGTTTCTGTTACTGATATCAGGTGGAGACAGGTTGTATCGACTGAGGGTAGATGAATCATCACCCCCAGGGTATCCGCTTACCACGCGATACCATACTGCTGTCACTGTTCCTAAGTTTCACTTTGTACTTGGGAAACAACGCTTACTGTCACGATACTTATCACAACAGGTTTCTGTACTGATATCACAAGTTGTGGTCGGACTGGGGTAGATGACTCAATACACCCCAGGTGTTATATCAGCTTACCACGCGATACCATACTGCTGTCACTGTTCCTAAGTTTCACTTTGTACTTGGAAACAACGCTTACTGTCACGATACTTATCTGCAACTGGTTTCTGTGTACTGATATCAGGTGGAGACAAGTTGTGTGGTCGGACTGGGGTAGATGACTCAATACACCCCAGTGTGTTATATCCGCCCACGCGATACCATACTGCTGTCACTGTTCCTAAGTTTCACTTTGTACTTGGGAAACAACGCTTACTGTCACGATACTTATCTGCAACAGGTTTCTGTGTACCATATCATGGAGACAGGTTGTGTGGTCGGACTGGGGTAGATGACTCAATACACCCCAGGTGTTTATATCCGCTTACCACGCGATACCATACTGCTGTCACTGTTCCTAAGTTTCACTTTGTACTTGGGAAACAACGCTACTGTCACGATACTTATCTGCAACAGGTTTCTGTGTACTGATATCAGGTGGAGACAGGTTGTGTGGTCGGACTGGGGTAGATGACTCAATACACCCCAGGTGTGTTATATCAGCTACCACGCGATACCATACTGCTGTCACTGTTCCTAAGTTTCACTTTGTACTTGGGAACAACGCTTACTGTCACGATACTTATCTGCAACAGGTTTCTGTGTACTGATATCAGGTGGAGACAGGTTGTGTGGTCGGACTGGGGTAGATGACTCAATACACCCCAGGTGTGTTATATCATTACCACGCGATACCATACTGCTGTCACTGTTCCTAAGTTTCACTTTGTACTTGGGAAACAACGCGTACTGTCACGATACTTATCTGCAACAGGTTTCTGTGTACTGATATCAGGTGGAGACAGGTTGTGTGGTCGGACTGGGGTAGATGACTCACACCCCCAGGTGTGTTATATCAGCTACCACGCGATACCATACTGCTGTCACTGTTCCTAAGTTTCACTTTGTACTGAAACAACGCTTACTGTCACGATACTTATCTGCAACAGGTTTCTGTGTACTGATATCAGGTGGAGACAGGTTGTGTGGTCGGACTGGGGTATGACTCAATACACCCCAGGTGTGTTATATCAGCTTACCACGCGATACCACTGCTGTCAATTCCTAAGTTTCACTTTGTACTTGGAAACAACGCGTACTGTCACGATACTTATCTGCAACAGGTTTCTGTGTACTGATATCAGGTGACAGGTTGTGTGGTCGGACTGGGGTAGATGACTCAATACACCCCAGGTGTGTTATATCAGCACCACGCGATACCATACTGCTGTCACTGTTCCTAAGTTTCACTTTGTACTTGGGAAACAACGCGTACTGTCACGATACTTATCTGCAACAGGTTTCTTTGTACTGATATCAGGTGGAGACAGGTTGTGTGGTCGGACTGGGGGTAGATGACTCAACACACCCCAGGTGTGTTATATCAGCTTACCACGCGATACCATACTGCTGTCACTGTTCCTAAGTTTCACTTTGTACTTGGGAAACAACGCGTACTGTCACGATACTTATCTGCAACAGGTTTCTGTGTACTGATAACGTTTTTTCGTGACAAGTTATGTGATGTTTAAGGGTTTATATGCTAATATTATGGAGGCGATGTGAGAAAAAGAAAATATGGGACTATCCACATTGAAAGATTGGGTTCTGATGTTGTATCGTGAATTACTGAAACTCTACCTTTTTCAGTTGAAAACACGTCATGAAATTAGGATTAATATATCATTAATGACTCAAGCTATTAACGTGGCGGTAGTTGGCATTTTTATTTGAAAGCCCGATTATTACCATAAACAATTTTATATTTAATGGATTATATGTTTAACTTTACTGTCAGATATTTGAATAAGGTATTTGAAACATCGTAGCCACGTCCGAAAACTTACGTTAGGTGGCCTGAGGCGATTTGAAAGTGAGATCCCATCGTTAAAAGTAGATATATTTTACTAATCTAGACGGAGATTGAGTCGATAACATTTTACAATTTTCTTGATAGAAGCTACAGGTTCTACTTAATATTGGTGTTAATTCCGATTTAAAGTCAAAGCCTTATAAACAAACAAAAATAAGTCAACTTGATTTAGTTTTCAATGTTTCATGTTGAGAGCTTATAATGATAGCAATATTTATGGATGAGAGTGTCAGTGTTTTATAACTATGAACAAATACTGCTTGGTCATTTTTAGTTAGTTATGGTCTAGTTCAAAACAGCTTGTCCACAATTAAGCTTTGGTTTATAAAACTAGAGTTTAGTTTAACCGAATAAACGAAAGCCAAGTGTGGGGGAAAATGCAGTTGGAAAACACGCTACAAACAATATCTAGTCAACTGACCTTTCCAGATCATTCGCACGAAAGAGCCTTGGTGTTTTGTTTTACATAATCAATTGATATTTATTTGATGTTATATAATCTTGTATTATTCTACCTGAAACCTTTCGTAACATTAAAATAACAACCGGTTGTTGACTGTATTGTCTTTTAAAATGTTGAATTAGGGTTTCCTTAGCATAAGGACAATCGCCACCAAGAATACTGGTACTATGTATGAGCAACTAATGAAAATGCTTATTTATGATGTAAATTATCAGACTTACAGTAGGTAAACACTCTTCTAAGTTCAGGTTAACCCTTAGCAAAGAATAATCCCAAAGATATATTATATCCTGTAAGCTTTCAGTTTATAATTAAAAGTTATTTTAACGACGACACTAAAAAAGAGAAGGCTCTATAAAGTTCTGCTAGTGAAAATAAATGTTGAGTCGTTAAATGTTCATTGCTCCCCGGGAAGCTATTCAGGTAATAGAAATAAAGCTTTTAAAAAACTCATCACGGGCATTCTTTAACAACAAACCCACTTAGAGTGAGATCGATTTTAGTCAAAGCTGGCTAAGAAGATAATACATTAAAAAACTCACATGCTTATTAGTTAAAACAAAAGTTAATTTAATTCACTCCTTGGCTTGTTTGACTTTAAGGCATCAGTATCAAGAATATCAATAGAAAAGCAGGTCAGTCCTTTTTGATTTAAATGTAGCATTATTTAAGTGAAACCTTGACTAACAGATTGCGCCATATATAAACTCATATTATAAGGCTCATTATGATTTGTTTACTTGTGTACTCAGATTTTACTCAACTAAATTTACGAATGTATTAACAGTTATGACCTAATGGGTTTCCTATTGATCATACTAAAGTTGTTTTTAGATCAGTAGTGTCTTTCTGTTTAGTAAAATTTAAGCCCTAACTTGTCTCTTTCTCATCAAACAAGAAAATGTCTTCATTACTCTCAGTACGTAAATCAAGCTCTGTTACCAAAATAACTCCTTAAATATGAATATTTTACTTAACTCCCGTATCAGGACATGATGATTTACATTTGAGTGTATCGATTTCGTTGAGTAATGGACTTAGAATAACATTTAAAAACGTTTGATAATAGTTAGAAACTTAGTTTAAGTATTTAAAAAAACAAACACACATTGTAGATTTTAACTGTAAGGTTTTTGGCCGTCGATACAACTATAATCTAGATCTTCCGGTTCACACCGCGTCAAAACATAACAATAATTTACTCGAGATTTTTCGGTAAAGCTGCATCATCTTAAGTCACTGATGGGCCGAGATAAAGCTACTTGCTTCCTGTTATTATATTGGTGGCAGGGCTACCAACTGTTCATTGGTTAAAGGATGCCATCTATCGATGTTTTCATTGGCTGTGACACTATCAAAAGACTTTTCAGGACTAGTTGCCAGCTTCTGGAAAGTTGGATGCTGTCGGTAGTGGTTCAACTTTACTCAATTTAGCAAAACTCGTTTGTTTCCATGTTTTAAAAATACAAGTCTTGACAGATTTTTTCCAATATTTACTCTCATCAAAAGAAAATACTTAGTTTTTCTACACATATCTTCGCCGTAGAGGTTAATAAAATTAGGCTTTCGTGGCCGGCGTCACAACTATTAGTTCATCACGTATATGAAGTTCTGAAGTATCTTCGATAGTGTTCTCAGCGAATGATAACGTTGACAGTTGGCATCCCTGCTCCAATGGACGGTTGGCAGCCCTTTGTCCAATAGAATAGTAGACAGCAAGTATCTTAGTTCAGCCATCAGTGACCGAAGACGGTACTCCACAGCAATATCGAAAAATCTCAAGCTATATATTATAATGTTTTCACGTGGTGTTAACCGGGAGAACTAAATTATAATTTGGATTTCATATGTTTTAAACTTCAATCTATGTAGGAACTATTCTCTTAATATAAAAGTACTTTGAGCTCAAGTATATTCAAACAACGCCAGGAAACTTAAAAGTGGCGTGAACAAAGTATAACTGGCACAATAACTTGCAGCTATACAGTAGGGTAGATGTAAGAATGACTAGGGAGGGAGTTGGGGGAACTACGTTGCTTGAATACAAATAAGCTTCTTACGGAAACACCTGCCAGCAACTCGTGTCGGTCTGACAATAGTAATCAAGTATATATTTGTAAATAAGTAGAGTTCTTAGATAATTTAAGGAAGGGTAACGTTTAGAAGAGTTAATAATAGTTGCGTCTTGCATGTATTACAGCTTGAAGTCTACTAACAGTGATAACCTTAGATGAACATTAACCATTTGAATTCCACAGACAATTTTAAGACAGTGGTGGGCTCCTTCATAACTTTACTTGTCTGGGAGATGATAGTAATGTTTGGTTGCCACTTATTTTCAAATCTGGTAGTTTTGTGGTAAATTCAAATCCTTTGAGTATATTGTTTTGGAGTACTAGTACGTAATACTCGTAAAAAATTGATAAACCATAGGTTTTTGCTTTGCATTCACTCACGTATTTCTTCTTTAAACTATAGTAAACGTATTGTTATAGAAGCTATTGTTCCTTTAGTGCTTTTATATTATGACTTTCACAAGAGGAAGTAATCGTCGTTTAAACATATTGTATTTGAAAGCTTTCTAAACTGAAGTGCAACACATGCACTATTTATTGCAAATTATTGTACGAGTAAATGAGTATTTAGTCCTTCTGATAAAATCTTTTTACTAATTTTAAGACACTTATGTATGCATCTAAAACTAAAAGAGAAGTCTAAAACCCTGTTCGTAAACACAGTTATATTGTGTTTAAAATATGTCTCTTAAAATCCTATACACTGCAGGCTGTACCGCTGCAGGCTGGTGAGCGTCATTGTTTACTATCTCTCATTTCAATCCTTATCCAAAATACCATCTGGTCATGGTTTACTTTGCCTTCGTTTGTTCTTTATGATGATCTTAATGATGTTTTGTTATTATGCCACTTGTGACAATGAAGTTAAATTGGTGAGTGTAGTGGTTGTTTTGTTTATGTATATTATTAGTGTTTTTATCATGAATCGTAAACTATCTTTAGAACAACGAGTTTTTCTTTTGGAAAATTGGTGGAAATTTGATCGTGATTATACGGATGTTATTGCAGAATTTGAAGAACAGTTTCTTGGAGTTCAACCAGGCCTAACTCTGTGCGATTTTAGTACGTGGGGTTTGATAAAAGAACACGCGGTTTTGAAGAAACCTTAAAGTTTAGAACATTTAAAAGAATTTATAACAAAACATTTCGATGTTTTATTCTTACGACTATCATACAACACACGAATGGACAACTATGGTGGTCACCTTGAACAGCTTCTCTAACAGGTACATTAAAATATAAATGATATAGTAATGTTTAATACTAGCTACAGTTTCACTGCATTTTCGGTATGCTGACTTTTGCCGCACCCTGCACGTAAATTTCTTATGAATATTTAGTTAAAATTGGAAAAAGACTGGTTCAGTTTCTATTTTCATTCTGTTCAAAACTACGTTCCACATAAAAACGTTTAATCAATCAACCAAGAGACAAAATATTGCGCTTCACTGTCGCTATAATTTTCAGTTGATTGATTACTTCTCAAACAATAATTGATGACTGATTGAAATCTGAGTTGACAAACTGGAATTGGTTTCCTTAATGACATAACTTTCTTGTAATTACGGTTCATCTCTTGAATCTTGGCCACAGCTTAACTGGAAGCAAGCAATTAAAACCACTGGTAATTCCTAATTAAACAAGTAGGATATTATTATCAAAAATTGGTAGTTCAATTTTGTCTTGTGTATCGAGATGCAGTTAGAACTACACAGTAATTTCTGCTTATAGACCTAACCTTTATCTAGCTTTATCGCATAGCTACTTGACAACATGTTAGTAATGACTGTAGGGATCGAACCCGCGCCAGTACCGGAGTCGCGTACAATTCCAACCCACCACGAGTCCACTAGATCTGGCTACGTCACGGGTCTTATTACAGAGATCTTACTGAAAATATGAGAAGACAAAATATTATTTAGACATACTAGTTTACTCCACTTCTCTTATCTTGAAAGACTCGTTGGGTGTAATGCACCATACGTATTTAACTGAGGAACATGTTTCTTTATCTTGTAAGTCAATAATTCCATATAAGAAAAAAAAAGCACGTAAGAGTTTATGTGGTAACACATAAGGTCATCATATGTAATAACCATATAAACTATACCTTTGAATTCACAACGTTATAGTTTCAAGTTGCCTAAAAGTCCAGGATTTCACAAAATATTTCTTCGTCATAACCAATATGTTTTCCATGACAAACATATTTCCAAACGGAAATCTGCTATATATTCAACTTTCCTAAAAGCAACATTACTGCAAAGTAAACATTCAAAACTCCGGCTCTCGCTGAGTAGAAGGAAAACAAGTTGAAAGCATGGAAACAAACCGAACGTGACTGGAATAAGATCAAGAAGAATTATTGAGGAAACTCAGACATTGTTTCGATTCCGATTACTTGGATGAAGAATGGTTTGATAGCTTAAACATTCCATTCCCGTTTCTCGTTTTGTATCAAGGGATAAAATGGAAATGCGTTTTTGACAAATATGTATGGATGGATTAACAGTTTGTTATATACGTGTGGACTTGGATACTTTTGTCTACAGTTTGCTAAGGTTATAAGAAAATCTCCCTTGGACTACGTAAATATGTACGTTAAGTTTTTCTACAGGAGATCGTTATAACCGTCAAGGATTAGATTATCAAAGGCTCTAAAAATCGTGATAGTCATTACGTATTATTTATAAAAGGCAAGCAGGCATAATTCTGCTTCCCCAAATCATGAAATGTTTAATATGTTCTAAGAAAGTGGAAGTATCAAGCTAAAGTATATTTCTTAATGTAGGTTTATGAGTTCTGAGTCATGATCTAAAATAGTTACGCATGGTCATTTGTGATTAAGATGTATATAAAACCAGTTTATGTCTTTGTTTCAGTAACAACTCAAATTATTAGTTCCTTATTTTCAAATATTGGAAACATTACTAACGAATTACATTTAAACGCTCTACTTCACATCTTTAGCTTCAAGATACACTTTTGTTCTTGTTACATAATTATACACCATTTCTATGGGTAAATTACGTGTAAAACGACAAGACGGAGGGCATTACAAATAAATCCGTGCAAATATATAAATTTAAATTCTTAAAAATATTTTTAGACATACATATTTGTTTAATAAATACAAAGCAAGGCTTCTTACAAATAAAGAGGCTCTTTAACGGGGTTCTCCTTTCCTCATACAGGGCTGATCAGGCAAAATTTATTAATTACAATACATCGTCGAGCCATGTTTTAAATTGAGTGTTGCCATTATAAGAAACAGGCCTGACGCGTAGACACAAGCGCTATATTTAATCCTAACAAATACCCTATATAGAGGTACAACTATTCAACAAGAAATGCCTTTTTGTCTCTTTTTGAATCTCGTGACCTTTTGAAAAGACGCACTTTTTGGCTGATTTTAACGAAATGTTGCACACATCTCCATTTTATAAATACCTAGGTTGAATTCAGTTCCAGGAAAATTAGAGTGACCTCTCAGGCGGGCGTTTCCCTCAGAAATTAGTGTTTTGGATAAAAAAAGAATGTTTTGTCCCCTCTGAGTATATAATTGAAAAATGACATTTCCTATCGCAGCTCGCTAGTAAACATTTTGTATTAACTGTGGTAAATATAAACAAACAAGTTACAGGTAATGATACTTTGATCATCCTACCTGTCATCATAAACGAAGTCAGCATCCAGCGTGTTTGCATAGAGGATGAAGGCGAGCAGACAGCAACTTATTCCAGCCTTGTCACAGTTGGCAAACCTGTTGTAGATGAACTGTCTCATTGTGACGTCACTGTAACACTACTCTGTCACTGCACACACGCCCGCAACACCTGTAACATAACAGCAGACAGCAATTAGTCCAGCCTTGTCACAGTTGGCAAACCTGTTGTAGATGAACTGTCTCATTGTGACGTCACTGTAACACTACTCTGTCACTGCACACACGCCCGCAACACCTGTAACATAACAGCAGACAGCAACTTAGTCCAGCCTTGTCACAGTTGGCAAACCTGTTGTAGATGAACTGTCTCATTGTGACGTCACTGTCACACTACTCTGTCACTGCACACACGCCCGCAACACCTGTAACATAACAGCAGACAGCAACTTAGTCCAGCCTTGTCACAGTTGGCAAACCTGGTGTAGATGAACTGTCTCATTGTGACGTCACTGTAACACTACTCTGTCACTGCACACGCCCGCAACACCTGTAACATAACAGCAGACAGCAACTTAGTCCAGCCTTGTCACAGTTGGCAAACCTGTTGTAGATGAACTGTCTCATTGTGACGTCACTGTAACACTACTCTGTCACTGCACACACGCCCGCAACACCTGTAACATAACAGCAGACAGCAACTTAGTCCAGCCTTGTCACAGTTAAAACCTGTTGTAGATGAACTGTCTCATTGTGACGTCACTGTCACACTACTCTGTCACTGCACACACGCCCGCAACACCTGTAACATAACAGCAGACAGCAACTTAGTCCAGCCTTGTCACAGTTGGCAAACCTGTTGTAGATGAACTGTCTCAGTGACGTCACTGTCACACTACTCTGTCACTGCACACACGCCCGCACCCTGTAACATAACAGCAGACAGCAACTTAGTCCAGCCTTGTCACAGTTGGCAAACCTGTTGTAGATGAACTGTCTCATTGTGACGTCACTGTCACACTACTCTGTCACTGCACACACGCCCGCAACACCTGTAACATAACAGCAGACAGCAACTTAGTCCAGCCTTGTCACAGTTGGCAAACCTGTTGTAGATGAACTGCTTCATTGTGACGTTACTGTCAATACCGTCACTTCCCGCAAACTGTTCACAAAAGGTACGCAACTGAACAAAGCCTAAGACAGCAACTTTTTAATCAAAATTAGGAAACTTTTCCATATGTTTAGTTACTCGTTTAACTAATATCTTGGGATGAAGCTAGTTTTATAACGCATACGTTCTACCTTCTAAAATGAGTAGTACTAAATATGTTTTAGTAACACAGTGTAAAGAAAACCTAAAATGACTAAACGCTAAGGAGACTAGAGAACAACACTGCGTCAGTTGTAAGTTCTGTTTCGAGAGAAAACTTTGCAAAGTAAATAGCTTGTCGCGAAATCATCTTTCCTCAAGAGAGACAACTTGAGAAGTGTTTCATCAAATTTGTATTCAATCACAAACTGTCAGCGTGGATCAGCTTTTCACAGGGTGTAACAGAAACTCAGTCTTGTCACTTAATTGAGAGTCTTTCACAACTTTGCGTTGCTGTATTCTAAGCCATGAGTTTTATTAGTATCTGTTACAATACTTTTTAAGAAGTAATTTAATATTGTTTTAGAACTAATTTTTAAGTTTTAAGTTGTTTTATGTACCTGCTTTATTTAAAAGATTGATCTCAAAATGCATTTTCACGGTTACGAAGAACGATATATGGTGGTATACTGGATTTAGCTATTTACAGTCGGTTTGGAGCAAGACTTTGTTTCTTTACTTATTTTGTTTGTGTATAGGCCCATTTATTTGTGTAAGCACTTTACAAGTAAAGTAAGTTCACCGTCATTGGCAGGAGGTAAGAATGGAATCGACCACGTCATTAGCTCTCCTATTTTCTAAAGAAGTAAATAATCAAACGTAGTTTTAAACTCTTTGTTTCTCATGCCTTTTGGTACATTTTTTAATAAATCCAAGTGGTTACATCTGAAGGTTTTTTAAAGTATGACAGTGAGGAATTCTATACAAGTATGGAGGTATCAGGCGTACATCTTCCTGCTAGTATTTTATTTTTACCAACAGTCGAACGATCCTTGCCGAAAATTAAAACAAAAATAACCTTAGACCGTAAAGTTAATTAATATTGTTTTGGTCAACTATGAGTTAAGTTGCAATAGAAAACCGTCAATGAAATCTAGAATTTAATGCATGGTGCTTTGAAAAAAAAGAAACAAAAATCTTTTTAGTATATGCTAAGATGCGAGAGTTTTTGTTCGATTTGTGAAGCACTCGCAATACAAGAAAAACTTTTGCAATCAGCACTATTGAGTAGATGAAGAAGAGACCGAAGCCCAGGGGAATGGTGTTAGTTTCCCGGGAAAGCAGAACTTCATCAGCTAATAGTGTTTACTCTGCGTTGAAACACTGAGTGTATCTTGTTATGCGAGGAAACTTAATTCCTTCAAGCAAGACAAGTAGCCTTCTAAACTGCTTTCCAGATTAAATTTCTACAAGAAAAAAACAAACTGTTGCTGGATCTTGACAATAATGGAACAGTAATTAGTTTGTGTCCTTCGTAAATATTAAGACATGAGTAATGGTTTTACGTTGCAAGATATATGAAGGCATTTTCTTTTTTACCGAGCGAAAAAGTCTCTTGCACGTTAAACTCATTTTCTTAATTTAAACAAATAAGTTTTCATAACTCTAATATAGCAATGTTTTAGATCTTAATTTGTATAAACGCAAAAAGCTAATGTATTACTAAAGAAATTTGAAGACAGAAATGTTTGGACCGAACCGGGACTTGAACCCTGGTCTCCCGTTTGCCGGGCGGTTATGCTAAACATATAACAATGTTTTAATAAGGTATAGAACTATTGTTTTTGTTGTTATTTCTATTACTTTTATATTAAAAGGTTACCAAAAAGCTACCCCAATATATTTTCTCGAGAGACTGGTGTGTTTAAAATCTGAGTACTTCAGTTTTGCTACTGATTTTATCGTGTATTTGAAATTTCTTTGAAAGTCTAGATTTTAAACTTCTTTAAAAGTCTTTAAACTTCTTATAGTGTTACTAAAATACAAAATAAAGAACCTTTTAAGATCATTTGTTACCAGAAGTCACCCGAAGGGAATGTCTCCAAGAGGTCAACAAGATAATAGGTTATCAATAGCAAGGCTGTGCAATACAATGCTGTAAACCTAACTTCAATTGGTCATCTTCAAACAAAATCTGTTCCGTTTAAAGGTTAGGAACTTAAAACTAAGAACTAAAGTAAAGTCTTTAGGTCTTTATAGCTTTTATAGACTTATTTATAGAAAATCGTAATGTAGTGACAGTCTCGTGGCTTGGAATAAAAATGTCGCAGTAAATCACCGTTTTTCCAGCACATCCTCATTATTACTATTCAAACCATAAAGTCGAATAAAGTACTCGTAGTATGACGAACGAGACAAAAGATATTACAATGGGCAAGTGCCTTTTATAGCCTGAGTAACGTGATCAGTCCGTCAAATACAATTCAAATTCCTTTTTTGTCACATTTGGTTTATATATTGTGAGATGTAAAATCAGTAAACAAATGACTTGTCAAATTTGCCGTTGTGTCAAATTCTGTAGTTGAAGGTACTCATGTCGCAATTTCCTACTAGGCCCTACAAGAAAAAAAGTTTAAAAATCCCCTTGTTAAAAAAAATAGAATTACTGAAATGCAAATAAAATCTAAACGCAGACCACTTCAATTAAATTCAGGATTAAACATCGTTACTGGGAGTGATGGTTTACCTCGGGAAATATGATTTTATCATCTAAGAATAGCTCTTCACTGTGCGTCTTCAACCCAGGGTATTTTTTTAATGATTGTAATCTTTTTCAAAACTATTTATAATAAAGAAACCTAATTTTACCAGCCAAACATCAAAGTTTAGAAAGTTAATCAGGATTTGATTTTATAGAAACCGAAAAAAGACTAGCATTTCTTTCAGTAAAATTTATTTAACACATTTTAAATATAAAGTGTCGCAGATTATTTTAGGTGTTTGTGTATTTTTCCACAACAGTCCACTAATTCAGATGATTACTAACGCATATAACATAATGATCAAAGCGGGAAAAGTTTAAGGAAATTTACGAAAGTAAATATTTCGTCACAGTATTGGCCTTTCTGCATGTATAAGAAGTGTAGAGGTTTTTTGGCTACACGTTTTCTTTGTCAAAAAATGTTATTTTTTTCAACTACAGAGCATCGAGTATATTACTAGGTACCAATAATTTTATTAGGTTTTCTCATAAGTAAAACCACACCAACTGTAAATGCAAATGTGTAGGTTTAAAATTATATTTTGAATGAAGCTTAACAGATGTTAGACTGAGGAAGGATGTTGTTAAGTTTCCGAAAGCTGAAAGTCAAACACAACTCCATCAGTAGACACTGTTTACTCAGTGTAGAAACACCTGAGACGCTTGTGTAATGTTAGACCCAAGTTCTGTTGTGTGCCAGAGTCTTGTAACACGCTCAACTTTGATACTCAACTTTTAGGTAAAGGTAAAAAAGTAAGGTTTATCTTCTTTAACGAGGCGAAGTTAGGACTAAAAAGTCCTCTGTACCATTCAACCTCGACCTTTACCTAGCGTTACCGTATAGCCACTTTACTAAGTGTAAGTGACTGTGGGGATCAAACGCGCCACCATTCTTTAAACCGCTATGGATCCGCTTATGTGATACTACTATGGTGTAAAATCTGGTAGAATCTTGGGTGAGAGATGGCAGATTTTTTATATTCATACACACTAAGTGCAAATGTGCAACAGACTTTCTTAAATTATGCTGAAATCATAAATAAACTGAACTACAAATTCAACAATTTATAATGGCGATTACGTTGGATGCACCTTGTGATACGTACACCGATTATCATTTTTCTGTGCAAGAATGGATCGACTTATATTTTGTTTAAATCAAAGTTAATGCTGAAATGAATAACTAAGTAAAAGAATTTGCACTTTTCATAGTGCACGTCTGACGATGATGTCTTCACATCGAAACGTCCCGGGGATGTAACAACCCTCAACAAAATTTTTTGGATATTGATGGAGGTAACCAAAACCTATTTTATGTCAAATTAATACCCAAGGGGCAAACATTGAATATTTACTTTTCATAGTACTTTATAGCCTGCACGAATATTGTGTATCTCACGATATCCAAGAAAACAAATTGACATATTAAAAATTAGGTGTTATTAAGTTGGTGTCGTCGAGTTACTTGACAATGATACGTTTGTAAGCCGCCTAGTTAGTAAGAAATAAAACTAACATAGGTAATTTAACATGTATCCTAAAAAGCTCTCTTAGGGTTATTTGTGAACCAGTGGAGTTGTCTTTGAAGAATTTGTTGTGGCCACACGAGGATAAATGTGGGGCTCTGTATTTCTCATGACATACAATGTCGAACGGAATTCAGAAAAACCTTCAATACAATAAATAACAACAAAAATATGTCCGGCAACTTTCAACAATATTATAGTGTTTACTTTTGCTCGGAACAAAAGGGCATATCTTATACAATATATCTAATGTAGTAATCCAGCAACATTCTGTTTTTTTTCTTGTAGAAATTTAATCTGGAAAGCTGTTTAGAAGGCTACTTGTCTTGCTTGAAGGAATCAAGTTTCCTCGCATAACAAGATACACTCAGTGTTTCAACGCAGAGTAAACACTATTAGCTGATGAAGTTCTGCTTTCCCGGGAAACTAACACCATTCCCCTGGGTTTCAGTCTCTTCTTCATCTACTCAATAGTGTTGATTTCAATGCTTTGATCGATGGAACTACAATACTTAATTTATATAAATAAGTATACAAATAAGTAGTGTTTACAATCTTTTATCTCATGTTTTTTTGGATTATGCGAAACGTACTTTTAAACGTACGTTTTAATTTTTTCTATCGATTTTTCTTTGGGGAAATGAGATATTTATGCCGTCATGCAGTACGTCAAGCTTCTAAGCCCTAAAACACATTTCGAACATTTTTCAAAGCTTTATTTACATATGTCCGGTTTGTACTAAAATTGGTACAAATGTTTTTTTTTAGTTTGTTAAGCAGCAACCGAACTTTATGTGGGGATCTTTCCACCAAAAAGAGGTTTAATCGTTTAAAACAGTAAGTTTCGTCTGATTTTCATGAAATTTAAAGTAAGTACTTACTTTGTTACTATACATCAATACACAAGGAAATTATGAAAATCCATCAACACATTTTGAGTTGGCGGTCATCAAAAAAGTGATTTTACGCTATAACAGCGGAATGAGTAGTCTGATTAGAAATTCATGATTTGTGGTATATTGTCCAGTAAAAACACCATAAGTCTGCGCTCACAGCCTAGTAACGGTCGTGATTACACAGTAGACAAAGCTGAGACCGAAGGCCGAAGCGAGGCTGTGAGCCTAGTGAACATCCTTGTCGTAACTGATGTTGTAATTGAATACAAAAGTCTGAGGTCAAGGGTCGAAGCGAAGCTGAGAGTGGAGCGAATTAAATTAACAAATTGCAAAGGAAATTCGATTCACATATCCCAGTGATGCTTTAGCGCTTAGCTATGTGTCGGCCTGGTTTTTTTCAACACTGAAAATATTGTACTTTTACGGTCAAATGGTAAAGTATAAAATATATTTTAATACACTTAGTCTAAATATTGAAATTATTTATTTTGTTTGTGTATGTAAAGTGGAGAAGAAAACTAGAGAATCCAGTCTAAAGTTATCGGCATTCAATATTAGCTCTAAATCGTTGAATAAATTCACATGTTGAACGCATCATCGTGTTTATGTATACCGTAATTGATCTCTTAAGGCCTTCAGATTATTTATTATATTTTCTGAAGACAATTTTGCAACGCAAACCTAATGATCGTAAAAACGAGTACTAGAGAGAGGTTCAAGACTTTTACATTTATAGTAAAGATCCTGCATCTGCTTTTGACAACCAATTTATAAACTGTCTGTAACATTTACACATCTCAGGTTACTGTTACCTTGAGCTTTTGCTCTGATCTCGTTAAAGGCGTGTGAGGATATATATATACAATATAAAATGTGTTATATAATGCACAAATACTCAAGATTGATATGACATGACTATTGGGTACAAGGGCATATGATTTGTTTCTAGTTATAAGATTAAAATTATCAAACAGGGCTAGGCTAAAGCGAAGTAGTTTTTTGGGTGTTTCGGAAGTCACGTGAAACCATTATATACACCCATATTGTAATTGGTTGGCTGCCAATTAATGACCCCAATCTGGGGAACAGTCGACCCTAGTGTGTAACAAGACTATACCTTACCTTACACTGTAAATAAGGCTTTAAATAAACAAATCCAAGAGTAGTAGTCGGTGCCTTAATTCCGTTATTTAAATATGGGCTAGGTGAGGAAATCAGTGAGCAATATTTATTTAACATAAGCTAAGTAAGACTCGAACCTGCACGTTGTGTACCACAGTCAGCAAGTTCAATACCTTATTCTGGTATACGGTAAATGTACAAATAAGTTAAAAATAAAAATACAAGATTTAAAAGTCTTCTACTTTAAGGTTTCTAAAAACAGTTTTCAAAGACAGAACTGACAAAGTGGCTGAAGAGATTTGTAACAACAAATACTTATCAAACTGATGATGAGAAAGTGGCTTAGAATACGACGACGCAAAGTTGTGAAAGACACTCAATTAAGTGACAAGACTGAGTTTCTGTTACACCCTGTGAAAAGCTGATCCACGCTGACAGTTTGTGATTGAATACAAATTTGATGAAACACTTCTCAAGTTGTCTCTCTTGAGGAAAGATGATTTCGCGACAAGCTATTTACTTTGCAAAGTTTCCTCTTGAAACAGAACTTACAACTGACGCAGTGTTGTTCTCTAGTCTTCTTAGCTTAGGGTGATTTTAAGTTTCCTGTACTGTGTGATCAAAATTGTCACTTTCTTAGATAGCTATTATGGTTATATTGTTTTACAAATCCTAATCACCTACTTACTACGAGTATTTTATTTGTATGCTCAGGTCGTTTTCAGAAAATACAGGTTTAGAAGAAACTGAGATGACATTTACCAGCTTATAGTAATGTAAACTGTTTGATGAACTTTGATGAAAGACTTCTAGAATTTGGTTGGATATGATGCGGATTTATTCTTAAATGACTAGTATTTTAATTATGTTATCGATCAAAACTTTATCCTTCACATTCATAAAATGGTAGCTATTCATAGCTATTATTTATGATAACCAGCTTCATTATTGAAAGTAAAATGTTAAATCTTCATACATTATCTAACAAAATCTCTGATTTGTTTCTACATACCTTTTCATTTAAAATGACCTTCACAGTTTTGATAGAGAAATAACGTTTAGAAGAGGTTGGCAATTCTCCAAGTGAGAAGGTTGGGAACTTCAACTCTATTAAGGAGTCATTTTCTATTTTAAGAGATTTCTTCTTCGACAAAACTTCTCAGAAAAACTTACAAACAAAACGCGGATCATCAATAACTACGCACGTGGTAAAAAAATAGAAATAAACACATAAAACACACACCATTTTTGAATATTGGCATTTAAAATAATAATTTTAGTTTTATCTGAGGTTCAAATATTATTACGGACGTTTTCTATAGTTTTAAACGAACATGACAGATAAAACGTCCTTTTTGTAATATTGTCTCCCAAAATTCCACCATAGTCAAAAATCTTTGATCAGAGAATTTAGTTTTATTTGCATAACATGAGAAGTTATTTGCATCTGTGTTAAATATAATACTTTTTTCAAACTAACAATCGTTATACATTAGTAAAGAAATCCTCTGAAACTAACAATTTTAATACCAACAACAAAGCAGTCGTAATTTTGAAGTACGAGTAGGTTTGGTTAGTAAAACATTCCTGTTAAAACCATATTAATATTATTGTTATAATTCAAACAAGTCATATCCAGAATGTTTGCACGACCAATTACTTGTCGGTTGAAATACTTCAACAATGTATAAAGTAGCGAGACAAGATAAGTTTCTTGGGGTACTTAACAGGTCAGACAGATTGTGATTGAAACACAAGTTGATGAACATAGCTTTCTGTATTTTGTCTTGGTATTTGTTTTAAATTTGCTTTACTTAATAGGTTGTTCCAATATAAATTTACTGTGATAAATGTTGTACTATTTAACCTTTTGATAATTTAAGTCATAGATTTACAAGACGACTAAAGTTAATTTTTTTTTTGAAACTACTAACATTTTAAAAGCTGTTAGTTCTGTGTGTGTGCATAAACCCATTCAGAAGCTGATTTATAAGAAATACTAAGTGTACGTTCTGTAGAAATTTACTTAGTAGACACATTTTACTCAAATTTACTGTCAAAAACATACCAGTAAAGTATACGTATTGTTTCAATTTAGCGATCAAATAACCTCAACACGGCATTGTTAGTGAACAGTTTACAAGGTGGAGAAAAGGTGTATCTACCTTAAACTGAATTCGAACATAGAACTTTTACTGTTACACAAATACAAATTGGCTCATTCTGATAATCAATACTTATATTATTCATATCTGAGTATTGAACTTCCGTATATATTGAAACACAATACAACAGTTACTTTTACAGATTGTGTTTCATTTCAACGGCTTGAAAGTGTTGGAGAGGCTAAGTAAGGGTTAGAAGAGCTTGGCAGCGCTCCAAGTGGTAAGGTGAAGAACTTCAACACTATTAAGGAGTCATTTATCATCTTAAGGGGTTCTTTGTACATAGGAAACCTTCGGAAACCAAACCAACTCACTTGAAAATGACTATAAATTGCAATAAAACGCTTTTTAGAACATTATCAAATAAGATCGTTATGCCTGGTAAATAACTTTGGGCTATGACATTTTAAGTACCTATTATTTATCGATTATTAAACATGACTTTCGAACAATATAGCTTTTTGGTTGGATTTGGATCGCTTTGAACGATAGAAGCTTTTACCGGCTTGAACGGAATGTTTATAATATAATCGGAGTCTCTAGTAGTTTGGTGGGATAATATTTTGATAGTATTTTTCGCATTTGTACCAAATAATTTAACTGTCCTTTTTGTAGTATATAAGTTTTCTAGATTTTTATTTCCTATCGCTCTTTTTACCTAAGCAAGATGGGATCAAATGGTTTTGTGAAGTACTATATTTAAACATATTAGCTTCAATACAATAAAAGAAATCCTAATAAATAAACCCCTTAAAAGTAAGCTACAAAAATATCAATATGATATTAATACTACACACTCAAAGGCAACTTAGGCTCATTCTTTCACTTAACTTGAAATGACGAATAAAACGAGAGGAAATTACTTTCAGATGGGCAAAATTTACTTGTCGATTGAAAGACTTCAACAAGGTATAAAGTAGCGCGACAAGATAAGCCTTCTTCTTGGAAAGTTTCCTGAGGTACTTAGCGGAGCTGACAGTTTGTGATTGAAATACAAATTGATGGACACAGCTTTAAGCAGTTTTCTTCTTGAACTGGTATTGAAATTAAGTGACGTATTTAATTTAAAACCAAGTTGACAAAAGTAGGGTGTCTTTTTCATCGAAAGCAATATTTCGGATTTGATATTGAGAATTTATTGTGGACATGTTTGAAAAATGTGTTTCCGTTCAAGTTTGTGCACATATAACTCGCTTGTACACCTTATCCTGAGTTATTTTTGTGAATGGAACTTTGATAATATGTCATAAAGTATATTATTATACTTGTAGATTGTTAGCGTAAGATATAATGGATATTCTGATACTACCGTCCCTCTAAAATATCGATTTTATTTTAAGTCAAAACGCGATTCCGTAAACGACATTTATTTAGTTTCAAAAAACTACATTTCTTGAGAACTATAGCAAAATGGGAGATAATTATAGAACAGTAGGTAAAATGAACGTTAGTTTTCTCAGATAGGAATTTTACTCATGGACTGGTGTGGACTGGTTACTTGTTTCTATAGAAAAAACCTTATCGCTAAATACATTCAAAACTATCCCTAAAAAATCTCGATCGTAAATAATGGGAGAACTTAGACCACACCTACTAACTAAGTGCTTGAATGAGTGAAAGTAAGTAAATGAAATCAATTCTTGTAACTATATTTATTGTCGAAAAGAGTTTGATGACTGGAAGTATGGACAATGTAAGGTAGAGTATAGTAAGATTTATTGTAAAATGCAGTTTACACATTCTATGTTGTAGGAAGGGAATCGTGTTAGTGGGATATTCCCTGGTTAAAGCACACTTGACCGCGCTTTACTGGCCGCAAATACTTCTTGGATTATCCGAGTGAGAGCGTTGCCAGCGTGCTGGAAACATCGCTGTGGAATACTTGTGTCAGACACTCTTTGACACTGTTACATTCCACCAAAGATTATGTTATAGTAGGTAGATAGCACATAGATGCCGATTGGCTGAGGCAGGAAATGTATTATAGTTCTGAGGCAGCCCACGCACAGATTGTGCTCAGAGGAAATAATTTTAGGAGTCTCAAGTAGAGCTACGGACGCACGCTCAAGTTCGTTCGTTCTTGAAAATCAACTCGAACATAAAGTACAGGTAAAGGGGAAGACGGCAAGATATTATGGAATGCTTAGTGCTTGCAGCACTATCTGTGCTTGGGCTGCCGCAACCATGTTGATTTTCCTGCCATAGCTGACATCCATGCACAATTTACTTACTATTTCATCTACTATTACGTTTAACTTATCGTGTTTTGTAGAAGTAGTCCACACTTTGATTCAACTTATTGTTTAATAGATTGAATTGAAGATAATTGAATTCTATAAAACGCACGCATAGGTGGTACTAATCTTCTAAGACCCTTTCCAGCCCCTTTAAGTTGAAACTTACTAAGAACTATGTTAGAAATAAGGCGAAACCTTACTTCTAAGCCAGTTTACACAGCCCTTGCTTTGTTAATGAGGAACCGTTTACTTTAACGCGTTAAAACCCTTTTTAACTTCCTACATCCTAACAGGCTACAATCCTTTAACGGAAAGTTTAAAGTAACAAAAGTGTTAGGAGAGCAAACTCACATGTAATGTCTTTACAATGTATACAAAACATACTTTTGCGAAATCACTTTTCAATAATACCCATGTATTATCTAAAAGGGTGCGGAGCCAAATTCAATATGAACCTCAAAAGAAATAACCTTTCCTTAGTAACACGTTGAATATTTGTTTTTGAATTATTTACACACGTGAATAAAACAAAGTTATTCTCAAAAGAAAGTTATATTCAGGTATTAAGTAAAATCGTTTAAAGCGGAAAGAAATTGGATCTGGTTTGAACCCTTACCTTTGAAGCCATACACGAGTATATAAGTCAAGCGATTGGATATAATCGCATTACGTTATCCGATTGTCGCCTGGGTAACTTTGGTATCCCTTTACAACGTGTCCCTTGTGATGTTGTGTGCGTTCCTTACATTCTAAATTATTGTTAGATGTAAATTATTGTAATCAGTTTATGTTAAATTTTATTTTATATATGGGTTTTGGCCTGTTGCTATACCTACAGTTACGATTGATACTACAGGTTTAAATGAGTGTCGCCCATTATAAATACCCAATACTAGTTAAAACTATTTTGAAAGATAGAAACTTACAAGTTGTAAATGTTTTACTTATACTTAATAACAAGATAAAGTTTCTAAAATAATAAAACCATGTTAAATTTAAATCAAATTTAAGTGTTTATAGTAGCTTTTTTGTATAGCAAAGGTCAATTGTGTATCCTTTGCAAGATTGATAAAATAGTTACACAAATTTATTCGACAATTAAATTCCTTAAATTAATTGAACATCATGAAAACATAATTCATTAAAAGGTCGGAAGATTTAAAGACCTAAAAAGATACTGTCGACGTATATTCGAGTATTTATATTCTTCTAAATACGTGAGATAACCGCAAAGCTCAGTAAGTTTTGTATTCGGTTAAATTTACAAACATAAGACCATAAGAATATCTACAATCATACAATGAGATAGACATCTGTACACAAAAGCATAGTAAATATGACGAGCTACGTAATTTCCCCGTGTTCTGATGAAGTAACCTTTTCTTCACCTATTTTCTACCTCCTTAGCTCTCACAACTTTTTGCATTTCCACAACTGTATATACAGGTTGTAAGATACACAGAAACTGCTAAGGACGGTCTAGTGAGGTGTTGAAGAGAGAACCGTGTCTGACCAAACTCATAACGGGTCAGCAAATAGTTGGCGGGTGTTCCACATGAATGCGCTGCAAACGCGCTGAAATACCTCCCCCAACTCCTCTGTGCCTGTGTTTCTGGTACACAGTTTCAGTTTAATAACTACCCTGAGATACAGTTTCCCTGCTATACCTGAGAGCTTTTAAATATAACTATAAATATGTATAGAATAATGTGAGTTTATTTACAAATCGTAGAATAAAGGTCTCACATTGTACTTCAACTATTTTTTGTGACGTTTACTCTAGATACCGCTTACAAGGTGTAAAAATTTCAAACTATGTTTTAACAGATTAATGTAATTAAATGTGGAAACCTTTTCTTCAGGAACATAAATCTATAAATGCTGCGTTTTACTTTTCTACCCTGCAACATTAATAAACACATGCTTCCAGAGATAAGCTTTTCCCATTTTTGTACATTAAACTACTTAAAACATCGTTTGCAAAACTTCCCCGTGTCAAATCTTTATCTCTTGAAAACGCCATCCTGGTTCTGTCCAGCCATGTCTTGAAATAGGTACAACGTGATATCCTATTGTCCTACAGTAATGACTATTGAAACGCAAAGAAGAAAACTTCTAAAAAAGTTATTTGTTGATATTTGTGGGCTACGTACGTTAATGTAAAGATTGAAAATTTTAAACTCAAGATGTTTTGAACCTTCTGAAAGGTATGTATCATTATTCGATGAGTGGTATGTTCATCTAATATTTACACTTTGAAATTGTTTAATAAGATTCAATACAGATGCTCGTCGATATAATGTTAAGTAAAATTTTGATTTTTTGTGAAAAAACTTAACGGAAACTGAAAATCTAGCTAGAAGCTAAATATTCATTGTCTCCATGCATTCTTAAACTGCCGAGACACTATCTTTAATTGACTAATATCAGTTGCCCTGTGGAATCGCACTTAATATATGTTTGAGAATTAATTCCTTTAGAAGATCTATTACAAAACATTACACATGTCAAAAATTACGATTATATAACAAACACGACGTACAACCTTTTCTGTTCTATGTTTAACCTTTACCTCTTTTATGTATCGTTTAACTAATTTTCTTCTTTTCATTTGAGCGTAAACCCATCAGTGAAACGTTATGTTATGCATACATGATAAACAGAATGTGTTACAGTGCCAAAGTTTCGCTGGAAGCGCTGCGATCACGTTCACAACCCTTATCTTATCCACAATGTGCTTCCCTTTACGTAATGTAGCACCCTCGAGGCATGATACATCGTCAGACCAGACACCTTTAGTCAGTCAGATACATTTAAGAGCACCTACCCTTGTGGTTTTCGATAGTTTAACATTTATGAAATTATATATGTCTTGGGTAAAGTTTATGTTGTTAAAGACATACGTTCTCGTTGTATAAATCCTATCCAAATAAGTAAAGTTATTATTATAGTAAGTGATTAAATATCACATATTTATAAATTCAAAATTTATTTATAACATCATCAAATCTTCAAATTGATAACAACCAAGTTATTTGTAACACACATTTAAACAACAAGTGAAAACAAACTATGAAAAGTACACAAGCTACATAAATATTACATGCAATTTAACTATCATGTAAACACAAAACTGTAGAAAGATTTAGAAGATTTCAAAATAATCAACTTACAAAAATACCTAACTAAAGTAAACAACAACAAGAAAAGCAAAAATAAATAAGGCACAAGAACAGTTTATTAATTTAAAAGGTTTAACAGAGAACTGTTTAAAGACAATGGTAAAAGTGGTGTGATCCGGAGGGTGTTAAAGCAGTTAACCTCGTCTAGAAACCTGTCACATTTTTCATCCACGCACCTTTTGTTTCACATTTGTTCTCCGCAGAAACAATACATTTCCACTGTTTCCAAATAACCTCGTATATCAGTAATATTGGTGTTTTGAACGCAGAATGTATTGTGCCTACGTTAATCGATCTAACATGAGTAGCGAACTATTGTTGTGATCAGAGAGATAGTTCAATGTAATTACGTTTCAGAAAACAGTAATACATTTCACATTTCGATCAAGTTAGGTTTATAAAACATGTTTTATAGCTTTTTGAACTGGATTAAGACTTAATACATAAGGTATTTACCAGAGTCAAAAAGAGGCAAGAGTAGAGTACGCTCCTTGTTGCCTTGGGGTTAAAGTGTACCCGCGATTTCGTACTCGTTGTAGGCCTAACGGACTTAAGTGTTTTATGTTTCGTTTTTGTAAAATGTGTATTGTGATAATGGTATTTATTCAACTCTAAATTTTGAAGAGGTAATACCACACCTGATGAAGTAGAACAGATCATGCTGCTTGAAAATGTCATTTTAATATTGAAACATCTGTCACACGACAACAAGTTTGTGACTGTCGACGGAGGTAAATACCTTATTATAAGTCTAAATAAGGTTTATAAAAGTTGTAACTAGAATAAATATAAACATTGCTTCCAGTTTTCGTTCATCTACTGAGGTCTACTCATGACAGACTTAAGTCCGATATGTTTTGAAATGAAACTCGTAAGTATATCACTGTTGAAACTATACTATGTGCTGTGTATGTTATCGTCTCTGTATCAACTAACTGATGATGATGATGGTCAGTTTGTTCTCAGGTGTAGAAGAACTAAGAATATCGTGACTCACGCAACATACCGAGTGTTTGTCAATACTTAGTAGCTATATCTGGCGCTACGAGAACTTGTTGAACAGGCTTATCCGCTAGTAGTATTGTAAATCAACTGTTTAATATTAACTTTATGATTACGCTTTTTATAGTGGTAGGGTGACTGGGTTGAGGTAAGCAGCAAAAATATTTAGGGTTTCACATCAAGTGTTTGTTCAAGTCATTTGTTTCATTTGCTTTTCTAAGAAGAATTTAC
Organism: Matsumurasca onukii; assembly: GCA_018831715.1. Lineage (NCBI taxonomy): Eukaryota > Metazoa > Arthropoda > Insecta > Hemiptera > Cicadellidae > Matsumurasca > Matsumurasca onukii. Next base: position 27,620,932 of record CM032061.1, read on the forward strand.
AAGGTGCTAAGCAGTTTGTTACAGTGTCACGTATATATTCTACTTAATGATTTACAATAATATATACTATACAGAATAAGTCCAATTTAAAACTTTGATGCCTATACCGGTATAAAGTATTTGATATAACATGTCAATAACATGGCCCGGCAATAAAATGTCAGGCATAATATTACAAATAAATTCCCTTTTTTAATGTAATTATCAATAAGTTTTAAATAAGTTACATTGAAAATTAAAGGGCTGTTATATTTTAAAGGAATATATACAAATGGGGGTATTTTTCTTTACAAAATGCCCTTAAAAATAACTTTTTAGTTCAAACACCTAACTTTTTCAAATGAAATTTTTACAGGTGTTTTTGTTATCAATTTAAGTTCAAGAAAACTCTAAGTACAAAACTGTTTGTGACTGAAGGAATTTTTGACGGTTTCATTCTTCCATCCACCTTTTGATAGTTTTCCGCTAGGACCAAACGAAGAAATGTTATACTTTTTATATCGAAAATGGATTTTTTTTGCAAATGGTTTATATATACTCACTATTAACTGAAAGCATATATATGACGCATTTACGTATTAATTAATCAATGAATTAAAAATCGAATTATTAGTTTAGTGTTGGGTTTGTACAACTAACGTAAAACTATATTACGTGGACAGAAATAAATCCTAAAATTTCTAGGCAATACGGTATCAATAAGTTGAATCTTACACAGTACAGTCTATATTTTTGTGTATTTTATAATATGAAGTTTCAAAACTGATGTTACATATGCATAACTAAAGTAGTGGTGATAAACACAATTAAGCGAGAATGAGGCCTGTTTTAATTAAGCAACGCTGTAATCAATCCGCCATTGACAGCGCGAGTTGATTGCTCAGAGCTTCCGTTGCTGTGAAGTTTTGTGAAACATTATCCTTACCTGCATTTATTTTGATATTAATTATGTATAAAACTCGTTTTTACGTTGTTTTAACTTTATACATAAAAGTATTTTAAGGGGAAGATTATGCCAAACCGACGTAGAAGGATTGCTGATCTCTCGATTAGTCCTTTAGATAGGGGAAGAAATACATGATACTATGACTTCAGACACCGACCACTCTTAGAGGGTATTTTAAGTCGGATATGAAATGAAAGGTAAGTTTGATGCTTGGTTTTATGCATGGTGAGGTGTAGTCTTGATACAAACTAGGACAGACGGTTCCCCAAATTAGGTCATCTATTAATAAACGACCAATGTAAATAAACCAACGGCTTGACATGACTTCCGAACCACCCATTGGAGACAATTGTAGAGTTTTATTTATAGAAAACGCAAAGTGCACGTCGCATCTAATGTTTGCAATTTAATATTCACATTAAACTAAAAAGCTTACGCTTTGATATTTTTTGCATTAAAGTTATGTAAAGTACGTTATGTAGGCTATGTATGTAAAGAAACTATAGAACCAAAAGGCTTGTAATAAATACGTAGACTGTACTTCAGGTGAATTTCCATAACCTAAACCTTATCATATACCAAAATATAGTATGGTCTAGGTTACAGTTTTTTTTTTTAGATTCTCAAGCCTGCCGATTTTTAATTGTTTGGTCCGTTCTTTTGAGTTTGTTGCCATTTTAATTACCTCTATTAAACATAAAAGTTGTATTAGGTTTTTAACTTTATTTGTATATTGCCTTTACTTAAAACCCTCAAACCCTAAGACACTAAATGGCAATGTAGACTGGATAGAAATTTATTTCTAAGCACAAAAATAAACATCAGCCTGGGAATGACAAGACATGACAAGTCAATGGCGAATGACAAGTCTCCACGAAAAGCTGAAACTTCAATGCGCTTCTCTGTTTCTTTCAGCTGCAGAAGTCTCAAGCCCTCTTAGCTGAAGTGCTCTTAGCACTGAGTGTGTAGTATTTCGCTCTTAGAAGAAATCGTATTAATTTACTGATTTCTGTTGGCAGCTAAATTTATCTTTTCAAACAACGTAGATCCTTATGATAAAACTAGATTACTCTTCAAGCACTTCGAGTAATATTAATGTTATCGTGAACAATTTCAATAGTTTCTAGTCGGAGAAGAATTTGTTAGACTTATCTGGCTAACATTACTAGGAACACTTTGGGCACTACTGTTTACAGGAACACAAAACTTTGGGAGTGATTGAATTTTTAAACATCCAATGATACCTACAAAATCATAAATTTATAACATATCAGAAAAGTAGAGCCCAAAATATAGAGTGTTTCACAAGTCTGTACTGTATGAGAAAATAAATATCTTTCTTTCCTTCTTTCTTTTATCTTACTGAGAGTTTAAATAAACATGAAATGAATTAAGTATTAGAACAAGTTAAAGAGTAGATACGTTGATATAATAATCTCAAAGTTAAACTGTAACAAGAAGTTTAAAGTTAAACTTACAATCTTCGTAAAGTGTTGACTAATTCTAAAGCTTACGGTTGGAAAAAGCCGAAAACCTGGATATAACTTTACCGTTAACATCAAAACCTATTTATTAGGTTTTGAGAATAAATTCAGCTGTTATTATTTTAATTACGAGATAGGTATTTGAAAGGATTGATGTGCTTAGCCTATTCGAATAATCGTAAGCAAGTGACCTTAATTCATTTTGATTGAACAAAAATGAGTCTGTTTTTATTCTCAATGATAGTTTATTTTCTTTTACTAATTTAGCTATTATAACTTGTTAGAAATTCTTTAACGCCATTGGATTTAACTTTGGAGTTTAAGATAATACATGTGATATGAGGTGTTGTGTTACCAAGCAAATTAATTTTAAAATAGTTTAAAACAAAATTAATGGACCTTTTTTATATATTTTCAAGGCAGAAAGGTCAGTGAGCAGAGAGCCATCTGTTGAGAGATACATTAAATATTCATAGAGGGTTTTCACAGTGGACTTGTTACTGTGGCAGGGCTGTAGAGCCTGTGTCTTTTCAACAACTTTGCCAAGGCACATGTGGTTTGTTTAGATACAAGAATAACATTGACTTATATATTGATTCTTTGAAATATACTTAGTCAGTTTATTTTACTCAAAATATGTCATCATAATTAATTGTGTGCTGTCCTTTCTTTTCCTGTGATCAGTTATGGCTATTTACTAATTTGTTACATTTAGCTTGATATTTGCAACGCTAAGGGGTTGTGTTTGTAAGATAGTTTTACTATTTTTAGTCCTTTGTAATTCGTATTTTTACTTAGGTTCCAAATAAATTGGTTCCAAATAAATCATTTTATAATTAATAAACATGCTAATTTACATTTTTAATATACAATTATTTTTACACCATTACAATAATCTCATAGCCGAAGGCTTTTAACACACAATAATATACGTTGTTCCAATGAACATGATAGAATATCGTTCAAAGTAGCAGTAGACAAAATATCCTCACTAGCATATTTAAAATTAGTGCTTTTATGATATTTAGGTAATGAACTTCAATACCATAGTTTGTTTTATACTTAACATCAATGTAGCAATTAACTAAAAACTGAAGCTGAAATAGCACAGAGCCAACCTATTGTGAAAGTTATATACAAAACCACAACCTTAACAACAGTTTTTTATTTATGCTGCACGATAAAATATACTGTCCAGTGACTTTCGAATGCAATACGTACATAGTTTTGTTGAACACGTTGTAAAACGAATACAACAAAACACACTAAAAACTAAGGGCAACACCGTGTAACAATTAGCAAGAAATGTTCAGAACAAAAGTACGCAGGTAACAAAGTGTAGTGTTGGTGGAACGTTCACGGCCGCCATTGTACAGGCAAGTCGACAAACAAACGAGGCCATTTACTTTTACTGTCTGCGTTCCTCGTGAAACATCGCTTCAGGCTAAATATTTGGAGTAAAAAAGTATTGGTACCATCTGCAATTTTACTATTGAGATCATGATACGAATATTTAACTATAAGTGATGCAATGCAAGTTGAATTCACGAACGCTAGGTGGCTTTGCAGTCGTCCTGACTAACGGAAGAAGAAAAATAGGTTGAAGCCATGCAGACTTTTGGCAGTGGGGAGGTTACTACTTTTGGTGAGGCTAGTTATAATCTGTAAGAGGGAGGATCTCTTAAAGCTGACTACACACTATCGGAATTTTCCCGAGCCAAACCCCGTAGCAAGCAAGGAAAAAGAAGCAGAGGGAAGGGAGGAACGAAGGTTTGAAGCGTTTTGAAGGTTGACAATTTTGCCCCGTACATTTGGCCGTACAACTTACTGCAGTATAAAACTAACAATACTCAATCCATTGTAAGTGTTATGGTATTTACTTTCTACGACACGGCTAACTTTATGTGTCAAATAAATTTGTATAAGCTCGAGTGGCGCTTGGGACAACGAAGATACGCTACACTCTACCGTACCCCGAGCCTAACCCCGTCGCGAGCAGGGAGAAGGGACACTTTGCTCTTTATCTTACTTTAGCTTACTTTAACTTATCTTTAGCTTGGGACTGCCTCGAGAGTGCTCTTCTCCCTGCTCGCTGCGACGTCCTTTGGACCACACACACTACAGGAAAATCTCTCTTCAACCACCCTTTTCCCTGCTTGCGACGGGGTTCGACTCGGTGAAAGCTCTTCTTGTGTGTAGCCGACTTACGTTTTGGTTTGTTCTTCCTATCATATTTTTAGGGGTGAAAGTAATTTAATGACAGTTTAATGAATGAAATGTATTATTATTTTAGTTATTTTGTCACGTAACTCTGAAAAACATAGTTTTTACAATTGAAACATTAAGTCTTCCCTAAACTTAAAAAGAACTTTGATGTGTTCGTCTTTCTATTTAAATCTTGTTGTGAATGTTTTCAAACGATTTCAATTTTCAATAGATTATTCTGTTTGCTTGAAAATAAAACAAGTTCAAAAACTACCTGCTACTTATTGCTTGTCCTAACTACTCAACCAGCTTGTCAACTCTTAATTCTGCTTATTTTTAGGTAAGACGTGAAAAGCGTCCTTTATGTATTCAATAATCCTTACAACAAGCACATGTGGAATACCCGATTACCCAACAAAAAAGCCCATACCTCTTTTATGGCTTTTAACACACTTTATAAACGTATATTATTATAGTTTATTATGCAATCTATTAGTTTTTAATTGAAAAGAGTTACATGAAAGTTCTGAGGTATAGTTCTAATTGAGGTTTTGGCGGGAAAACTGTGTCTGACCAAACTCATAACGGGTCAGCAAATATTTGGTGAGTTTTCTGCATGAATGCGCTGCAAACGTTCATACAACTTTCTCCCAACTTCTCTTTGGCAGTTTACCGGGTTTAGTTTAAAACTATACCTGAGCTCTAAGCCTTTCTCCTTGAGGGGAATACGAAAATATTAATTTCTGTTTACTCCAAGTTGCATTTGAAACTAACTCATTTCACTAAACATTAACATGTTTGCATTACTCTGATTTTGTGTTTGGTTTAAATAGGTTTTCATTTAAAGAATTGACTACTTCTATAAAATTTCAGTGTTAGAACATAATTCCAACAGGTATGGTTTCGTTTAGATTTATAAACACTTAACACTATAGTTTTGTACTTTCCTATCTACGAGTATAATATCTTGGTACTATAGACCAGAGTTAAAATGTTAGTTTCAACATTTAACATTCAATTTGAACATTTGAAGGGTTGCAAATGTATCCATTAGGTTTAATGTTTTAATTTCAGACAGAAATAAATAATATAAAATAATATTCAGTAAGTAGTCTTATAAATAATTAGCTTTTTGTGCACTCTCATCGTTGTGAAGATCTACAACACGCATTAATTAACTGAGTTATTTAAATACACCGAAGCTTAACCAATACCAACTTTGAAGGCATAGTTTGGAAAATTTTCCAGATGATTTGTGACAATTTAATACCCAACAATAATAATACCTATGGCTCAAATGTTGAATTATATTTGTTTTTACCCCGCCGAGAAGTGTTAATGCCTTCTAAGTCTCTGAATCATAACTAAGTTAGAGAAGCAAAGCTGTTACCTTGGCAAGGAAGTGTTGCCCATTTTTCATCGCCACACTCTTTGTTTCATAAGTCTCTTGTTAAGTCGTAATTCATTGTCTGCTTTGGAACTATACAACATTTCTGCTCAACATGTAACATGCTTATCTTGACCACTTATTTTGTGCCTTCTGAACCATGTTGCATAAACCACACACTTTTTTCAATTCATTACTTTTTAGGTAATGAACGTCAAGTTGTTTCATTAAGAAACAACGGTAAATGTTCGCAATAATAATTTTCGACCTCAGCTTTTCTGGCAGGTTTAAAACCTTTGGAAAAAATAATACTCATGAGTTTTGAATTAAGTCAATCTATTAATTACAACAACCATTGAATATTTTACTAATACTCTAACGAAGAAAAGCCAAATTTTATGTCCAACAAGTGCCAAAATCTTTGAAACTATTTCATTAGTACGAACGATAGAGTATGTGGCTTTTATACACTTCGTTTACTCCCGTGAGGATGATCGAGAACTCGCCATCGTTGCCCCAAAGAGTTGTCTGTTGTACGTAGGCCTTCCAGCTGCTGAAGTTGCTGTTGTTCCAATCGGCGTTGTTCCGCCGTGAATGGTCCCAGTGTGGTCGGCGGCTGATGCGGTGTCGCAGGGTTGTGGCTCCGGTTTCTGATCCTGACGATGTAGACGGTGGTGGAGTCCTGTGTACCACTACTTGTAGTACAGGCTCCGGTGGTGGCACTTGCGCTAGTGGGCGCCTCACAACACGTCTTCTTGAAGGCTGTCCTCTGGGCGTCCCCCGAGCACTACCACTCACAATATATGCCGACACAGCACTATTCGCGGAACTACGAGAACACGAGCGGGTATTACGCGCAGGTTGATCCGACTGGGCTGGAGAACGGGACTTGTGTGGAGTGAACACACGGAGCGAGAGGTTGTTGTCCCGCAAGCCTTCTCACCAATGACCCCTGTTTACAATAAGAACACACCAATGCGTTGAAGACCAGATTGTCATTCATAATAGTCCTATCAACTACTCATTTAACCCTCGTAGTATTATTTGAGTCCCAACTGTAGTATACTCACGATATAAGCGCTTTTCAGGTAATACATGATCAGGCTATATCCAAGAAAAAAGAAGAAAAAAACATACACGCTATAGTATGTTACGGTGCTGAGACCTTCAACTCGGAGCGCTGTCATCAAATTACTCAATACTTAACCACAGTGTCTCGCTCGTGACATAAAGCGAACTCAAGGGATTATTGTTAAATGAGTGGTCTTTATGAATGCGAATGAATCGCAATATGTGCACTTTTAAGATTTACACAATAATCTGTATAATGACCTTTGTCATCAAGTTAATCGACCCTAATCTTATTCGCTCTGTTCCCCTTGTGTCAAATATTATCGTCAAGTGATTTGCTTTAATGTTTTACTCATGTACCACACAAGATAAACACAATTGTATGTTGAAGTGCTGAAACTTGCCGCTGGAAGCGCTGCCATCACGTTTCTCAACCCTTATCTTATCCTAAATGTCTTCCCTTATGACATATAGTGTACTCAAGGGATAATGTATCGGCAAGTTAGTGTTTTTCATAATATCAAACCCTTTCGTTTAAGTGGGGAAACTTGAGTGGTGCCTCAGTAACTATAACCACTTGTAAAAGTAGCTACACATTTTGAAAAGTTGAAATTAAAATGTCAGGTTTTATTGAAATTGAAAATGAATTTTATATTACCCACACTTATTCCTTATATGTCGTTAAGTGTACATTGACAACTACAGTTACTTGTTATTCAACGTTTGAGGGTTTGGCAGTTGTTTCAAACACCGGTAGATAAATAATTTTCTATGCTAACCCAAAATATAATTAATCTGCGGCATTGCAACTACTACTTACAGCTCTGCGAGTAAGAAAGTTACAAAACTAATCTACTATCAACCCAACATGATTATTCAACTAACCAATACATGTAGGTAAGCCTTGATTAGATTAACTTACTTCAACATAAAGTGCACATAAGCTTGTGCTAACTAATTCAATTACTTTTTTACTATTCATACTAGATAAAAAATGTGTTTACTTTGCGATTACTGTTTACAAATAATGATAACAACCTAAGGAAGAGTTTTAAAACCCCTTTTACTCCTACAAACGTGATTAACTAAATATTTGTTACATACTGTAGCCAGTGCTATTATCTGCACAGTAAAGTACAGTGAGATACAAAATTACTACACGATTAGGGTAAACAGTAGTGAACCTTGTGTAGACCGTTTATAAGAGGAAAGCACAAATGTTAAATGGGGCAAACCCTCTCGTAGCGTTTTACGGGCGTTAGCGAAGAGTTGAGAGTTTAATGACGTTTAATTTTAACTCAAAGAAAGAACCATAAACAACAATCTTGTATTAAAGAGTACAATCTTGTAATCTTGTATTAATTCAACCATTATACATGAAAGAAACACACCGTATTTGTTTGAGAGACAATGGTGAATATACAAGGATCTCGGGAGTGTTGAGGCAGTTAACCTCGTCTAGAACCTGTCACCATTTCTCATCCACGCACGCATTGTTTCACATTTGTTTTCAGCAGAAACAATATATTACATTGCTTTGAAATCATCTCATTTATCTTAAGAATTGACTTGTTTTGAGCTGTTAACTAATTCCAGCTGTAAAAATGTTTCTGTGTACAGACTTATTTAAAACTGAAGAACTGAAGTCATGTCTAAAGATTTGACAATAAATTACGCTTTTCACTAACTTACAAAGTATACAGGATACCTTTTGTTATCCGTGAACAGCATTTATATTAAAAGTATTTACTAAAGTGTGTTTTTTATCATATTACATTTCATATAGGAAGGAGGTATTGATGACCATTAGTTTGGTGCTGGACTTTTACAGCATTTTTGAAATAACCAAAACTAACAGTGATATGCGATGATTATATCAACTAACTGATGATGATGATGGTCAGTTTGTTCTCAGGTGTAGAAGAATGTTTATGTTAAGACCGAGAACTAAGAATATCGTGACTCACGCTACATACCGAGTGTTTGTCAATACTTAGTAGCTATATCTGGCGCTACGAGAACTTGTTGAACAGGCTTACACACGTAAATCAAAATCTAAACGTTATACAACTTTTACCTCCTTTATTTTAGAGACGATACCTAAGGTAATTAGGGTTATTTCATAACTACGTTTCAAAAGTTCAAGATATGCACTTCCCTGTAAATATTGGAGGATATACTGTTAACGAGATATAGTTGAACTATTTTTAATAGAAAATATCAAATTTCTAAAATTATACATCAGGATACATTTCCTGGCTATATATACCGGTCTTTGTTTCCTGTAGTGAAATTGTTCTTTAAACTTTGGATTTTATAGATTGTTTAATTAATGGTTCTCATTACGTATATTATTATCAGATTTTGTTTAAATTCAAGAATTTTACTATTTAACTGAACACTTCAAGAAGGTTGAGCAGAAAGAACGATAATAAAAACGTAAGGTATCTTAATCAATCTTTAACCTGGAAGAACTAATTCTTGTCTTTATTATTATGTTTACAAAATAGGTAACCAGATTTATAAAAATAATCTTAGTATACTTTAATTAAATAAAAGTTCAAAAACAATCTGTTTTTCACTTTTATTTTTCATCATTATTTTTTGAAATTGTTATCAATATTTGTTTTATCTGTATACTCTAACAGTTGGTGGTTTAACTAAGCTTCTAGAAGAAACAATGAAGGGAAGTCTTATTCAGGAGCTTTTATGTATACTTCAAGAGCATTCCAACATAAAATTTAGAAATTTCATTTTCTTTTTGCAGAATTGAATCTAGTGTGTATGAAGTTGTCTATGAAGGAAGGCATGTCCAGCAACCTTCACGTCCTACCTAGGGCAGACTGCCAGACATGTTGCTCTGCCAGCTGGCAGTGTTTGCTTTGTCCCTATCAGTTGTGCGTTTCATCAACAGTGAGAATGTAAGGTTCTAGATAAGTGTAATACATCTAGTTTTGTGATTGATTAAGGGGTAGTATAATAGGCTTTATTGTAAAGAGATGACCTTGAGTTTACAACAAATATAGGTATTCAACCAAACTACAACTGTATTGGTTTTGTTTGCCTATATTGTGGTTAAATGTGTTTTTGCCACTTTTTTCTAAAAACAGCTGCTTTAGAAACATGTATTGACGTGTTAGAGTTAAATTTTATTTCCAGATAATTGAAGGTGAGTTTTGACAATGATTACTAATCTACTCAATTGGATTAGTAATCATTGGTTTTTGTGATTGATCTTTTTCCTGGGAGAAGAATTATAAAGTTATAAACGAGTATATATATGTCAAGTACACCTGTTCCAACGGTTTTGTTTCCTTGGACCGATTGATCTATTGTCAAGAAGTTGACTTTTGTAAATGGAACTACCTACTCAAGGACTACCTGGTGAAGAAATTTACTATTATTTGTGTGTAATATTTATCTATGCAGGGTCTGGGGGTTTTCACGTCGTTCTTTGTGTGTTTCTGGTGAAGAAAACGGCTATCCAATACTCAAGTAAGCCTTATCGTTAAATTCATTTATACGTTTAAAGTTTACAACTGTTAACTTAAAAATAGTTTAAAAAATAAAGGAGGGATTTAGATAAATAAAAAAATATTTGTTGCTGTAGACAGCAAACTGTTATAACTTACTTCAAATGATAATTTTATGAGCATTCTTTAGGTTTACGTGATTCAAAAAATCTAAATTATTCAGTGTTTATGGCTAACCTGTCAAAAAATACGCTCTGATCCAACAAAACCATCTGTAATGAAGCTGTCATATTTTAAGAATGTTTTTAAAACAATATCGTGTCTTTTGGTTAAACCGTACAAATAGTAATACAAATTGTAGAAGTTATGAAAACTTGTACTGTATAACTAAATATTAATCGTTGTACTAAATAATTACTCATTTTTTGAAAAGGTTTCATTTAATTTAAAAGCAAGAGTGCTTTTGCAAGGCATCATCAGTTGTAAACAGAAGACATCTGTATGAAAACAACAACCAGTACGTGTTTTAAGTTTAGTTGTTAGTTTCATACAGATGTCTTATGGTTACAACCTGATGATACCTTGACCGGCGAAAGCGATCTTGCTTTTAAATTAAATGATACTTTTTAATGAGTAATTATTTAAATCCATTGGTTTTATCAAGAATTCAACGAAGAAAATTATAACACTTAACGTGTCTTTAAACAAAATATTTCGCTAAAGTAATCATTGATAAAATATATGACAGTGCAACACGTACATACTCGGTAATGAGCTTGCTTGTTAATAATAACTGTTATTCTCGTAATATAAACCAACGGTGGTAGTAACTAATATACACAATTATGCAGAGACGAAGCCTGTTTCAATTAAGCGTCGCTGTAATCAATCTACCATTGACAGAGGCCGTTGATTGGTCAGACCGCTGCCGTCTCATCTACTCTGTGAAATTGACAAATAAACTCCCTTCAGTCGTTATATTATTCTCAGATTCTTCGAAATATTGTGTGTCTTCAATGTAGTATATGTATGATTTTCCAGCTTTTTAAACTGGCTTTTCTCTTTAAAAGTCGTTGTAGATTTCTTCAAACTTCTACATTTAGCCTACAAGTGCCAACTAAACTGTCTGAAATAACAACGATAACTTATCGTGTGAAAATTCCAAAATTGCCTTTTAGTAATACCGTATAACTAAAAAGCTATACATCATATTTTGTTCGGTAAACCAGTACACCAGTTCGGTAATTTTAATTACACCAAAACAGTTGAAAAGATTCTAGAATCAAAAGTGTTTTTAATTTTATTGAAGACATTTAAAGTTTTACTTCGTTTACAAAAGCTATATTGTATGTATATTTTCTTAATTGTTAATTGATTTGGAATATTTTAACCAGCTTAATACCAAATATTTGGATCAGTTCTAAGATACTTCATATCGATAATATTCCAACCTGTGTATACAAGATTTTTAGTGTCATTGTTAATATCAAATACTGTCATGAAAATAGCAACCGTTATAGGTGAAAATATCTTTTTCTATATACACACAGGTTAATATTGAAATACCTATTATTTTTTATATTTCTCTGCACGAATCTCTTTACTTTGGTATTATTCGTAGGGATATCTTTTATAAAAGATTGAGATTGGAAGTCTATATTTTGAACGAAGGCCCCACAAAATGATACCATAGCGTCACAAATTATAGGGACCTACGTATGTCCAATACACTCGTAGATCCCTTTTTTCTTCTTCTTTGATATCAATAACAACGAAATGTCAAACTCGACTACTATAAAAGTCCATCCGTGTGTTCTTTAATATTAAAATACATTTGTTAATGTTCTTTCTGGAAAGGAACTAGTAACACTTCATATTTCAAAATACTGCATCATAAGTAGAAGAACGAAGAGTATTTCAGAAAACTAATTTTAACATAGACATCGCCATAAAACTGAGTATGACATGAAATAAATTGAAGAGCCGACATCGGAAATGAGATGTCCTTACGTAAACCAAGACTTCAATGATGTTCTTTCTTCCTTCTAGCAGCAGAAGTCTCAAGTGCTCTTAACTGAAGTCTTCTTGACACGAGTGTGTAGTATTTCACTTTTCAACACAAATCACGTTTCCTGCCTTTGCTGTCGGTAATTTTCAGCAAGGATGAGGAAAATGTGAAATTTAATTTACACTTAAATTTTAATTTTAGTGTTTCACGTTTTGCAACACCATGACGCTTCGCTATGTTTGAATACGTTCACTGAGTTTAAACTTTAACAGAAATTTGTTTTTTGTGTATAAGCCATTATGTAGCCAAGTGAATTAAGCAAAGTGTTGGCCCAAAAATCGTGAAATCTTTTTACACCACAGGCGTAGATTAAAGTTTTGTTGCCCTACTCACAACCTCAATTCGACCTTCGATATCAAATGTACGTGTCTTTTTTCAGGTATATTTATGGGCTGTTTGCTTTAATTGAATAAGTTTGGATTGAAATTAAAAAAGAATTTAATAACTTTTGTTATGATCATAATTGAGCAAAGTATTTTGCTGTTATACTCAACAACCCACGTACCGTCGTTTTATATGAACACACCAACGGTCTTTGTAACTTTTAGTATACATAAGATGTTTTCATATACTTGTGCTTGGATATTGTTATTTTAATTGAGTGTGATACGTGTCTATTTAATTCTAATTTTTATACGTTGTCTTAAAAACTAAGGATTTATTACACTTAACCAATGTTTTAACATTGACCCACTCATTTCATCTTAGAAATAGACATCATTAGTTAGTTTGTTTTGAAATTGTACTTCAAAATAATTCAAAATTCTTTTTGATATATGTTTAATTGATTGAACAATTTGTGTGTAAGCCAATGAGCAAAACAATCAATTTCCGAATGATAATGAATCAATTGAATAAAGTATGTAGTTGTGTATACAGGTTACTTACCATCATTCCAAGAAGTTATTGATATTTTGTCAATACCTTTATAATGAATTTTCAACAACTAATTTATTTGAAGAACCATGCGTAATACCCTAAACATATAAACGACATTTTTTTTATATTTTAAATAAACTTAGTAATTTATGAGTTCATTTAAAGTTTTGTTGGAACTTCAAATGCAATTAATAATTATTAGATTTTGTTATGTGGCCACGATAACGTATGGTATATGGTAATACGTGGTATAAGACAAAAGTCGTAATAAAATAATAATCGTCAAAATATTTTGAGTTACTGTATGTATAAGCAACACAAATACCAAGGTCCTATAATAAACGGATACAGTTTTAAAGTTGTTAAGTGTGTTTATAAACGCTCTGTATGTGATTTATCCAGCTCAAGTTTAAAATACTCAAGATATAAATGATCAAGGAAAGGCTTATCCCTGTGCCAGTTTTCTGTGGTTAAAGAGCTGTTATTGCTCGCGAGTACAGCTCTCTGAACCGTTTCATTAAATCTGTAATCTTTTTAAACTCAGAACTCATATTTTTACTGTTTATTATATTTTAATAACTAACTATACCCATAACTATGTACATACGTTTAACTATAAACCTTTCGCGGTTCATTGTCATTTTTTGCTGTTATGCCAAAGCAAGCAGTTGATATTTATGTTGCTTGTTTAAACTCAATAGAATTTTTTGGATTAATTTAGGCTTATCGCGTGACTGACAGCATAAAAAATATATTACAAGGACAAACTATTAGGAATTAGCATTTCCGTCAAAAGGCCATCATTTCCACAGGAGAGATATCACAATGCATAGTACTAGCTTAAACAAACACAATAGTTATGTCTCTTATTAGCTAAACTGTACAACTGATATTCATAAAACTCGTCATCAATAAATTACGCATGGTAACTATTACAAAACAGCTGTATTAACTATAATTAATTTGTAATAAATATGAAAAAATACTCTTACGTAGGGCCGTTTTTCAATTGCCTGGTTAGCAGCTGGTTAACTAACCACCGGTTGTTGTTTACAGTCTGCAATGTTTACATTTTCAAGCAATGTTCAAAGTATTTAAATGAATTATTTGAATATCTTTCATGCAATAAAGGTAAAGTTTTACCGTTTTTATTGAATTTAACATGTACACATTATGCTAATATAGCTAATTACAAACTGTAACACCAAAATGCAAAATCAAAACAGACAAAGTAAAACTTAACCTAAAAAATATCCAGCTTTCCTATTGGTTGGCTGTCTGTCCTAATCTTAACCGCCGGTTAAGGCTGAATTGAAAAAAACGGCCGTTTTTCAATTGCCTGGTTAGCAGCTGGTTAACTAACCGCCGGTTAAGTTGTTTACAGTCTGCAATGTTTACATTTTCACGCAACGTTTAAAGTATTTAAATGAATTATTTGAAGCTTTTATGCAATAAAGGTACAGTTTTACCATTTTTATTGAATTTAACATGTACACATTATGCCAATATAGCTAAATAAAACTGTAACACTAAAATGCAAAATCAAAACAGACTAAGTAAAACTTAACCTAAAAAATATCCAGCTTTTCTATTGGTTGGCTCCCTGTCCTAATTTTAACCGCTGGTTAAGGCTGAATTGAAAAACGGCCTTAAACAGTAACTGTAGCAACAAACTTAAACGGAATGTGAGCTAAAAATATTAAACAAGCAATATTACTACTTAAAGAAGAAGAAATCTCAAACGAGCTAAAACAAAGCGTTCAAAGTTTGACTTACAATCTTCTTCAAGTGTTGATTCTATCTGACACTTTGTGATTGAAAACAACTTTGAGAAATGACTTTACTCTTGTTGTTCTAGAATAAATCTACGTTCTGAGCACGTTCTAGCTTGTATGGGCTCTATATTTAAATAATTATTAAGAGCTTCGCTTTTACTGAGATTACGCAGTTTTTCACTAAATATCTAGTCTAATTATAAGGGTTTTTATGTAAAGGTTGAAGGCACAACTATAAGTTTTCTCAAAGGTTGAAGTAAAAGGACTATGTCTCTAGATTACATTGAAAACCCCTTTTCTAAGACAATATTGTTTTTATAGCTTACCCACACAAAGATGTTGTTTTTTGACATTCCTTTACCTGAAACAGATTATGAGTATTATATATACAACATAAACTAACTAGCTTACTTAGTTTAGCATAGAATTTATCTGAGTACACAATATAATGAAACAAGTACTTTAGAGATGTTTGTAAAACTGACGAGCCACGAATTACAAACCGTTTGATTAGTTACCAACCATTTTAAATGTACAGTACAAAATATTATATTCCAATTGACTTAACTACGAGTATTACACAACCGTAGGTGCTTTTCATACAGATCTAAAAGTTAACAGGTAAACAGTAGCGAAAGGTCACAGTATAAAACTATTTGGAATAATAATTATTTAGAAATAAAATTGCTAAAATGTACAGGAAAAATGAATTAGAACTACATTCAAGCTTAATTTTTAATTGACAACTATATACAAGTTCATTGAAAGGCCATTATTTTGCAAACTATAACGTATTTTCAGTAGTTATTTTAGAAACAACCACATGAAATGTTTACAACAGTACTTGGAAATATTACATTGGCTGGTCCCAAGTTAATTAAATTATTTACAGAAACATGAGAAAGTTAAAGTGTTTTCCTGTTTAATCAGTTACCAAATAAGTCACTGTAGTTATTTTTATGTAACTCACTAATTAAATTTGAATTAATATTAAATTCACCACATTACATAACAAAAGTTTTTAATTGAGGCTTTTATAAAACCGCCGTAAAATAGTTCGTTGCTTAAAATTACATATAACAAACAAAAAGTGTTATCGTAAACAAATATTTTATAAAACCAGGCTAAAAATTAGACAAGAAAACTTTCGTAACGTTTTAAGTGAAGAGGTTTTCAAGAGCCCTCCGGATGTTATAACAATACGATCTTCCTTACAGCGCTAAGTCCTCTTCAGTGTCGAGTGTCCTGTCTAATCATTTCCAACTAGTTATCAGATAACAACCTCTAAAAATAACAATTAAAAACTATAATAATGCCTGCAAGTTATGTTTTTCTCTGTTAATACCAAGAGAACAACAAATTGTAAATACACGCATTTATTATATCCAAATGTATTATCTATTGATTCCTTAATAAAATGGTTAGATTTGAAATAGAAAACATCGGAATTAACAATTTCAAGGTACAGTTATAAACATCTATAAATATGCTAACGTTGTTAATTTTTAACGGTTTGAAACGAACTCCTAAAATATTAATTTCAAAGAACTCCCAACAAGAGGCAAATCTTCAATTCCAAGGTGGATGGAAAGGTCAGTGAAAAGAGAGCCATCTGTTGAGAGATACATTAAACATTCATAGAGGGTTTTCACAGTGGACTTGTTACTGTGGGTTACTGAGCTCTCTTCTTTGGCCGCAGCTGTATCGCATTCGCATACACAACTGTATACAATGCAACACACACTTAAGTAGCTTACTCTTCATTATAAAGCAATTATATGGTTTTAAAGTTTGAATACTTAAAACAATTTTGTTTTAGTTAAACAACATCTCTTTTATTTGTTATCTTGTTTAAAAAATTATAGAAACTTTTCATACACACAAAGTCTTATTCTTAGTTATTAGATTCTTGGATCCGCGACGGTTTGGTACCGCGACTCCGGAGCTCATCGTTCCGGCTGTGGGTGCTCGATCCCCAGTCACCACTTGCACAACTTACAACTGACTATACGGTGACGCTAGGTACAGGTCGATGTTGAGTGGTAGAGAGGACTTTGTAGTCCTAACTTCGGCTCGTGAAACAAGACAAAATTTACCCTTTTTACCTCCACATATTCTTTTTCTTCCACATTTGTAAACACTATCAGTTTTTGGTTCAACATTATAAGCCTCTTGTGTAAACAGAACTGCAAAACTGAAGATTGTAACACGTGTCTCACGACAATGATTAGCTGTACATTAACAAGAACGAGGTATGCAAGTAACAAAGTGTTACACTGCATGGTGAAACGTTCACGGCCACCATTGTACAGTGGAAGTCAGCAAACAAGCGGCTATTTACTTTGCTGTACACGTTCAGCGGAAATAAAACATAAACTGCATTCTTTTCATACAAGTTGTGAGCTAATCATTATTTAATATAATTTTAAAGGATTATTTGCTGAATTATCCTTCCAATAAATTCCTAAGGTAAAAAACTGCACTAAGATACTGTGGACTATTCATGATGTTGTGTAAGGTTTGAAAGCAGCTACGTTTAATGTACAACACACAGACAGTATTAAACGTTCAAGAAGCTGGCAAACAGTCCTGAAGAAGTCTTTCCGATAGTGTCACAGCCACTCAGAACATCGACAGTTGGCATCCCTGATCCAATGGACGGTTGGCAGCTCTGTAACCAATATGTCAGCAGACTGGAAGTATCTCAGTTTCGGCCAATCAACTGAAGATGGTACTCCACAGCGAGACCGAAATATTTCAAGCAAACTAAAATGATGTTTTGACGCGGTGTGAACCGAAAGAACTAGATTATAGTTGTTACAAAAGTAGTGTTTACCGCTACTTGGTAAAATTCAGGTAAGTTATAGTTCAGGATCACATAAATGTCTACACTTATTTAAATCGAATGAGAGTGCTTTTCGTTAAGGCACAACCAGTAATCACCAAAAAGACAAAGGTTACTTAATAAAACACAGTTCAGAATATATTTCAATTGTTAAAAATCGTAAACAATACATATATACATTTATATTTTAAACTGATTTGTCCCTTTAACTCTCAGAATAAAACAATTAACGAAGTGTAATAGTAAAGAGTTCTTTACTAAATACACTTACTGATAGAACGACAAACGTATTGCAGTCGTACGTTTGGTTCCCATGTTGGCTCAAAGCATTGGAATAAATAAAAGGTTTATCGTTCTGTAGAATCTTTGACTCCGAGATCCACCTTTGAGCGCTGCCAGTCAAAGTTCAAAGTTCTCGTTATAACTTTTCCCTCCAAAACCTTTGCTCTAAATTGCTCTCTGCTTTTGTAGATACCGTCCCTTTAAATCGAACTTGTTTGATTGGTTGAATATTTGATAGTTTATCTAAATGCTTTTATTTAACAAAACTGTTTTGTAAGAATTTCCAGAGCGTTTATGGTTATTATCGACATGCAACGATAGTAAAACTTTTATTATTAAGTTGTTCGTTACCTATTTTAGCTTAGATCGTCTCATTAATAAACTGACTAGTTCTATATTTTTAGAATCTACGAAATAAACTACTACTGACGTCTTCTGAAATAAAATGCTTGCAAATTTATCTTTACTTTTACTTCGATTATAGTATTTTACTTCCAGAAATATCAGCAAAAGCAGAAAACGGTTCTTTGGAACATTATCTTTGATTCTCGATATGCCATAAAAAGGAACGAGCTCATAAAATCGTGTTTTGCACAGTCTTGCCGCTTGGAGCGCTGCCATCGGGTAACAGACCCCTTATCTTATCCTCACTTTATCATAGGATAAATTTACATCGTTCTATGTAATGCGAGCCTTCAGCACACTGTAGAGCATAGTTTCTTCGTTGATGCATGAGTGGTCATTAGAAATTAGTAACTTTGTATTTGTCCTACTATTAATTGAAATAAGAAACTGATAAACACAAACCTTGTTGGAGTATATTGTCAAATATGGTTTAGTTTGAATTATTTTGAGTGTGCATTTGCATTTAAAATATTAAATGATAAACAATATACACGGACTGCATAGTTTTTATTAGATTCATAGTTTGTTAAATATGACGTTTAATGTGCTTTGAGAGCTAAGCAAAGACACGTTTTTATGAGAAAAATTAACAATTTAAGAACATTATTAAAATATTACTTTTTAGAATCGTTTTATGAAATTAATTCATGAAATTCTTCAATTAATCAAAAAAAGGTGGGTGCAATACAAAACATTTCAATTAAAGTGCAATAATTTTGTTTTCAACACTTGAAAAAATAAACTTTAAGTTCAGAAATAATTTAGAAAACGTCGTCACAACGAAAATATTTGGAGGAATAAGTAATAAACAAAAAATGGTACCGTTAGACACCCTTTTCTCCACCGGCTCAAAGGCTACGGGCGGGGACTTTTGACATACACCTCCTAACTAGTCCAAACTAAATTTGGAAGTCAAAAATTGTGTTTCAAACATATTCCTCTATACATTTTGTTACCTGGACTAATTTGCATAAAAACTAGTAAGTTTATATAATCTTTATCAGGTAAAAGTGTTTTCAACTCGACACTTGAATACTGAAACTGACAACGAGGGTATTTAAGGTGAATATGGGGTGAATGGTGAGTGTGATGATAAGGTTTAATTTTGTTCTAAACTAGAACAAGCTTTGCACAGATTAAACAAACAACTAACTACCTATCGACTAATGAATATGGGCCAACGACATCTAAACCACAAGGATAAGGTAAGAAGTTGTTACTGTAGTGTAAAGAACTGAACCCGGGACGTTTTGGGGCGCAGCATGTACCGTACCACTACGATTTGGCTTTCCCTGTTAAGTTTTAACAAAACTTAAAAACAACTTTTTCACTGGCTTACTACTCGTAGTTGTTGGTGATACGTCATTAGAATTACGTATCGTGCGGTTTTGATACGTAAGTTTCAAAACGGATTTCTACCACACCAGTTTCTATTTTAACGTAAAGTGCCCTATTGTAAATTTGCACAACTGTAGCTTTCAATGTCATAATTTCATTATATAGTATTTGTCTGGCGTCAGAAAACAATTACTGCAACAAACGAAAGAACACAACAACAAACAATGGCTGAAAGTGGGCGAAGCGTGTTATTACACCCGGAGGCAACGCACATTAATTGTACCGCTCTAACAATAACCTCTTGCTGTTACACAAAACACTTTAAGAGAATAACAAAAATAAACTTCTCTGTAAATAAAAAATATAGACAAGTTTATTAGTAGTTTAAGATGTAAGTGACGTAGAGCCACTCCAATTTAAGAACTTTTAGGATTCAATAAAAGTGAGCATTTTATTGAAATGCCGAGCCCTTCTAAAGTGTTCTTCACGTTCAATCGAATCTCCTCTTAACTCTCTCGAAAATGTTATCAAGGTGAATCTGAACTGTGAGAGACAAAGTCATTCAAAACACAAGCTCAACCTTGAGAGTTGTCAGCTCTGGACTGAACACAGTTTAAAGATCCCAAGATATCGACTAAACTTTACAAACGTCGTCTGTTCATCGCTCTAACTCTTCGTGAATGGTATCAAGGTGAATCTGAACTGTGAGAGACGTTTCACTCAAAACACAAGCTCAACCTTGAGAGTTGTCAGCTCAGGACTGAACACAGTTACAAGATCCCAAGATATCGACTAAACTTTACAAACGTCGTCTGTTCATCGCCTCCCCTTAACTCTTCTCGTGAATGGTATCAAGGTGAATCTGAACTGAGAGACAGTTTCACTCAAAACACAAGCTCAACCTTGAGAGTTGTCAGCTCAGGACTGAACACAGTTAAAGATCCCAAGACATCGACTAAACTTTACAAACGTCGTCTGTTCATCGCCTCCCTCTTAACTCTTTCGTGAATGGTATCAAGGTGAATCTGAACTGTGTGAGAGACAAAGTTTCACTCAAAACACAAGCTCAACCTTGAGAGTTGTCAGCTCAGGGACTGAACACAGTTACAAGATCCCAAGATATCGACTAAACTTTACACACGTCGTCTGTTCATCGCCTCTTAACTCTCGTGAATGGTATCAAGGTGAATCTGAACTGTGTGAGAGACAAAGTTTCACTCAAAACACAAGCTCAACCTTGAGAGTTGTCAGCTCAGGGACTGAACACAGTTACAAGATCCCAAGACATCGACTAAACTTTACAAACGTCGTCTGTTCATCGCCTCCCTCTTAACTCTTCGTGAATGGTATCAAGGTGAATCTGAACTGTGTGAGAGACAAAGTTTCACTCAAAACACAAGCTCAACCTTGAGAGTTGTCAGCTCAGGGACTGAACACAGTTACAAGATCCCAAGACATCGACTAAACTTTACACACACGTCGTCTGTTCATCGCCTCCTTCTTACTTCGTGAATGGTATCAAGGTGAATCTGAACTGTGTGAGAGACAAAGTTTCACTCAAAACACAAGCTCAACCTTGAGAGTTGTCAGCTCAGGACTGAACACAGTTACAAGATCCCAAGACATCGACTAAACTTTACAAACGTCGTCGTTCATCGCCTCCCTCTTAACCTCTCGTGAATGGTATCAAGGTGAATCTGAACTGTGAGAGACAAAGTTTCACTCAAAACACAAGCTCAACCTTGAGAGTTGTCAGCTCAGGAACTGAACACAGTTACAAGATCCCAAGACATCGACTAAACTTTACACACGTCGTCTGTTCATCGCCTCCTTAACTCTCGTGAATGGTATCAAGGTGAATCTGAACTGTGAGACAAAGTTTCACTCAAAACACAAGCTCAACCTTGAGAGTTGTCAGCTCAGGAACTGAACACAGTTACAAGATCCCAAGACATCGACTAAACTTTACACACGTCGTCTGTTCATCGCCTCCCTCTTAACTCTTTCGTGAATGGTATCAAGGTGAATCTGAACTGTGTGAGAGACAAAGTTTCACCTCAAAACACAAGCTCAACCTTGAGAGTTGTCAGCTCAGGGACTGAACACAGTTACAAGATCCCAAGACATCGACTAAACTTTACACGTAGTCTGTTCATCGCCTCCCTCTTAACTCTTTCAGAATGGTATCAAGGTGAATCTGAACTGTGTGAGAGACAAAGTCACTCAAAACACAAGCTCAACCTTGAGAGTTGTCAGCTCAGGGACTGAACACAGTTACAAGATCCCAAGACATCGACTAAACTTTACAAACGTCGTCTGTCATCGCCTCCTTAACTCTTTCGTGAATGGTATCAAGGTGAATCTGAACTGTGTGAGAGACAAAGTTTCACCCAAACACAAGAGCTGAAACACAGTTACAAGATCCCAAGACATCGACTAAACTTTACACACGTCGTCTGTTCATCGCCTCCCTCTTAACTCTCTCGTGAATGGTATCAAGGTGAATCTGAACTGTGTGAGAGACAAAGTTTCACTCAAAACACAAGCTCAACCTTGAGAGTTGTCTCAGGGACTGAACACAGTTACAAGATCCCAAGACATCGACTAAACTTTACAAACGTCGTCTGTTCATCGCCTCCTCTTAACTCTGTGAATGGTATCAAGGTGAATCTGAACTGTGTGAGAGACAAAGTTTCACTCAAAACACAAGCTCAACCTTGAGAGTTGTCAGCTCAGGGACTGAACACAGTTACAAGATCCCAAGACATCGACTAAACTTACACACGTCGTCTGTTCATCGCCTCCTCTTAACTCTCTCGTGAATGGTATCAAGGTGAATCTGAACTGTGTGAGAGACAAAGTTTCACTCAAAACACAAGCTCAACCTTGAGAGTTGTCAGCTCAGGGACTGAACACAGTTACAAGATCCCAAGACATCGACTAAACTTTACAAACGTCGTCTGTTCATCGCCTCCCTCTTAACTCTCTCGTGAATGGTATCAAGGTGAATCTGAACTGTGTGAGAGACAAAGTTTCACTCAAAACACAAGCTCAACCTTGAGAGTTGTCAGCTCAGGAACTGAACACAGTTACAAGATCCCAAGACATCGACTAAACTTTACACACGTCGTCTGTTCATCGCCTCCCTCTTAACTCTCTCGTGAATGGTATCAAGGTGAATCTGAACTGTGTGAGAGACAAAGTTTCACTCAAAACACAAGCTCAACCTTGAGAGTTGTCAGCTAGGGACTGAACACAGTTACAAGATCCCAAGAGTTCGACTAAACTTACACGTCGTCTGTTCATCGCCTCCTCTTAACTCTTTCGTGAATGGTATCAAGGTGAATCTGAACTGTGTGAGAGACAAAGTTTCACTCAAAACACAAGCTCAACCTGAGAGTTGTCAGCTCAGGGACTGAACACAGTTAAAGATCCCAAGACATCGACTAAACTTTACACACGTCGTCTGTTCATCGCCTCCCCTTCTTTTCTCTGTGAATGGTATCAAGGTGAATCTGAACTGTGAGAGACAAAGTTTCACTCAAAACACAAGCTCAACCTGAGAGTTGTCAGCTCAGGGACTGAACACAGTTACAAGATCCCAAGACATCGACTAAACTTTACACACGTCGTCTGTTCATCGCCTCCCTCTTAACTCTTTCGTGAATGGTATCAAGGTGAATCTGAACTGTGTGAGAGACAAAGTTTCACTCAAAACACAAGCTCAACCTTGAGAGTTGTCAGCTCAGGGACTGAACACAGTTACAAGATCCCAAGATATCGACTAAACTTTACACACGTCGTCTGTTCATCGCCTCCCTCTTAACTCTCTCGTGAATGGTATCAAGGTGAATCTGAACTGTGTGAGAGACAAAGTTTCACTCAAAACACAAGCTCAACCTTGAGAGTTGTCAGCTCAGGGACTGAACACAGTTACAAGATCCCAAGACATCGACTAAACTTTACAAACGTCGTCTGTTCATCGCCCCTTAACTCTTTCGTGAAGGTATCAAGGTGAATCTGAACTGTGTGAGAACAAAGTTTCACTCAAAACACAAGTCAACCTTGAGAGTTGTCAGCTCAGGGACTGAACACAGTTACAAGATCCCAAGATATCAACTAAACTTACACACGTCGTCTGTTCATCGCCTCCTCTTAACTCTCTCGTAGTATCAAGAATCTGAACTGTGTGAGAGACAAAGTTTCACTCAAAACACAAGCTCAACCTTGAGAGTTGTCAGCTCAGGGACTGAACACAGTTACAAGATCCCAAGATATCGACTAAACTTTACAAACGTCGTTCGTCATCGCCTCTTAACTCTCGTGAATGGTAAGGTGAATCTGAACTGTGTGAGAGACAAGTTTCACTCAAAACACAAGCTCAACCTGAGAGTTGTCAGCTCAGGGACTGAACACAGTTACAAGATCTCAAGAGTTCGACCAAACTTTACACATGTCGTCTGTTCATCGCCTCCCAACTCTCTCGTGAATGTATCAAGGTGAATCTGAACTGTGTGGAGACAAAGTTTCACTCAAAACACAAGCTCAACCTTGAGAGTTGTCAGCCAGGAACTGAACAGTTACAAGATCCCAAGAATCGACTAAACTTTACACACGTCGTCTGTTCATCGCCTCCTCTTAACTCTCGTGAATGGTATCAGGTGAATCTGAACTGTGTGAGAGACAAAGTTTCACTCAAAACACAAGCTCAACCTTGAGAGTTGTCAGCTCAGGGACTGAACACAGTTACAAGATCCCAAGAGTTCGACTAAACTTTACACACGTCGTCTGTTCATCGCCTCCTCTACCCCTTCGTTAATGGTATCAAGGTGAATCTGAACTGTGGGAGACAAAGTTTACTCAAAACACAAGTCAACCTTGAGAGTTGTCAGCTCAGGGACTGAACACAGTTACAAGATCCCAAGACATCGACTAAACTTTACACACGTCGTCTGTTCATCGCCACCCTCTAACTCTTCTGTTAATGGTATCAAGGAATCTGAACTGTGTGGGAGACAAAGTTTCACCAAAACACAAGCTCAACCTTGAGAGTTGTCAGCTCAGGGACTGAACATAGTTACAAGATCCCAAGACATCGACTAAGCTACACACGTCGTCTGTTCATCGCCACCTCTTTAACCTCTCGTGAAATCTAAACTATAAAGAAACAACTTTTCATACGAAATACAACCAAGGCCTCAAACTAATATTGAAGGTTTCCGGCACAGACCAAGTCAATAACATACACTATTTTACAGTGCCAAACGTGTCGCTCATCGTACAATTGTGCATTCTGAGCGCACATGCTGAGACTGGTTCAGGTGAAGGTAAGCTAGCTCTTGTATACTTTCTCAAGAATAAATAAAGAAGATACTCTTTAAATAGTGTCGCAGTGCTGCCAACTGCTTCCTTCTTGCGTCAGGTGTACCAACCGTAGTTGCGTGATCGACATACGTTATAATACTGTAACAGTGAACCCGTTTGGGTAGTGCCGCTATCAACCAATAGACGCCGAGGTCTTCATTGTATGGTCTCCAAGTTATCTCTGCACTCCCA
This sequence comes from Matsumurasca onukii, assembly GCA_018831715.1. Taxonomy (NCBI): domain Eukaryota; kingdom Metazoa; phylum Arthropoda; class Insecta; order Hemiptera; family Cicadellidae; genus Matsumurasca; species Matsumurasca onukii. Next base: position 27,646,646 of record CM032061.1, read on the forward strand.
TTGCTAACTGCGCCTAATAATATTGTGTTTTATCTTGTTTGTAACTGCTTATCAGTTTCAGAGTTTGTAACTTTTATCGCGTTTGAAAATGTTCTCTTTTTTCTTGTAGATTTCTATTGACTCGTATGATCTTTGGAGAGTAGTATGGTATTTTGACGAGCTTTTTAGTATCGTCGAACATGATTCCATGTCTTGTAGCTAAGCTGTGTTCAGCTACCGCCATTGGGGTTTAAATTTGTCGAATGTCTGATGCGTTTCTAAATTCTAGTAGAAATCAATCTCTTCATCTCGCCGATGTAGACGGATCCACAGCATCCTGGGACATCGTATACACCTGGCGTACTCAGTGGAGTTATGTCCATGATCAGTTGATGAAAACTTCATATTTTGCTACTGAGCTTGCATGCGGTTCTGATGTAGTGCTTCCGTAAAACTCTACTTACTTTCTCCGTAGTTCACATGCTTAACTGATACACATCTTAATAAAAGTTTGTAATTTTCACAATATTTACGGTTTTGAGTTATGAAAATGTAAATGAATCTAAATGTTTACCAAGAAATGTGTAAGTTAGCCTATGATGATTTAGGTGTCTTGTCAAAGTACGAGGTTATAGGGTGAGGCACTAAACAGTGAAGGATTGACAGATAGTTCTTAGAACAATAGAACTGAAGCAGTTGTAATCAATCTTCATCTAGCAATGCTCCTTCCCCAACTAACACTTAGAGTAATTTATCGGGGTTAGCTTCGGGTTTAACGGTAAACTTTAAACATTAATACACAAATAGTAGGAACAACCATGTTGGCACCGTCTCACATACCTTTTCCAGCGATAAATCAAATATAGAAGTGACACTCGCTTTGTATTTATAATATTTTAAATCGTAAGAAAATGAGGATACAAAGGCATCGAAAAAATAAGTACCATACAAATCCTAACAAAAGGTACACGCAACAAACTGCACTGTTCATGATGTTCTCGACCGTCATTGTAAAAGAGATGTTGACAAACAAACAACGGCATATATTTTCTCATACTTCTTACGTACGTTCAGGGCAAAACAAACCTGAACAATCATTCTTTGCAGGCCTTTAAACTAAATGAAACATTGAAAACTTAACATCCAGTTTTAAATATTGTACAAGTACATTCATAAGTAAATATAAGTAACATACAAGTATTTTAACATACAAGTTCAGAAAAATACACCATTAAATACAACATTGTCAACAAAATCATCTGTAAAATGTTTAAATGCTGGCTGGATAATAGTATATTTCATCACTAGGTTCTAAAGTGACACTTTTTGACACGAGGTCAAGGTAACGTTTATACCTGGCTGCGCCTCGACGTTTGTGAACAAGTAATTGTGTTAATGTTTAATATTTCATTGTTATTTAAAAAAAAGCAAATTTTAGATAGGATTTAATATAAATTTGTATTTAGCTGGTAGATAAAGCATGTAGGAACCTTGTAGATATTGTGAATATTGAGTGTCTGGTATGCTAGCCTTGTTGCCAAGGGCTTACTACCAGTATTAAAGTTAGAGTAAGGTCATAGGGGAGGGATTGGTTTGACGAGTCTGGTCGGACAGGACCAGAAATCTTGGACAGGTGTTGGGTGTGTTTGGTGTTTGGGGCACGGCTCACATGGCTTTGAGCGATCCGAGATTTCTGGTGGTGCTGGTAGAGGTTTTACAAGTTTGTTTCTTCCGTATTTTAGGTTTAAGTTGCTAAGATTTGTTGGTTTTGACCGATTTAAGGGATAAATTTGTAATAATAAATATGAGATAATCCAGTAGTACCAGTTTAATAATAAGAGTTACGCTTCAAAAATGCAACACAGTGATGCTTTTCCATTGTTTTGCATTACGCCCCAAAATGTGGTATAACATTGCATTCCGTTATATACACGTTAAATGGCCGAGGGTCAAAAAGACACTTTTGGCCCGAGTGATGAACAATATTTTGTCATGATGCAAATAATAATGAGAAACAAATGTGAATAAATGTTTTAATATTATAATTAATTAAGTAAACATTTTTTTGAGCTCAGCAGTCTGAGTTATAATGTTTTGAAGAAACAGCTGTTCCACTGATTTACTATACGTCAGTGTTAAATTTAAAAACAATCAAAACAAACTCTAAACGTTGAACCAGCTGATGTCTATGCCACAAAAAGATCATTAAACAATACTTTATTTACTTGGGTGTAAAAGTGACACTTTAGCACTGTCAATATACATGTGTCTAAAGCAGCTGTTTTCAGACCAGAATGACAAAAAAGTAGTTACTGACATTTAACGTGCAGTTGAAAGCTTTACTTGTTTCTAATAAATTTCTGAAGAATAATGTGTATCATTAAAATAATCATTAGTTATGCCAAATTTGGCAAGCCCGAAACGGAAGATTGTTTTCAAAGACACGAGTTCATGTTAATACGTATAACAAAACTTGACAACAATTAGTCAGTTACATTAGAGAACGTAAACACAAGGTTATAGCCTTAGAAATAATCAAGTTTTTTTTTAAGGTTCATAATAGATGAGAACATTAAGTAAAAGAAAAGAACTGTTGGAAATGTTGGAAAATATTGGTTGGAATAGTCTTAGGTTAGATCTTAAGTTAAGATATTAATTAAATGTAGTTCCTAGATTAGTGTAGTCCTCTAAAGACGGCTGGCGTTTTTAACTACCCGAAACGTTAGGAGTAGTTTTTCTCCGGAAGTGGCAGGAAAAGTCCGTTCTTTCCTTTTACTAAATCAAGTATTGTTTCATATACTGAAAGAGATCATAACTTCTATAGAATACTAAAGTTCGTCTCAACCATTAATATTCTAAATTTAAAGTCACAATACTTATCTTTTAAATACTACTTGTTAGTTTTGTTACACCAGTTATAACAACACAAAATTTATTACAAATATTAAGAAAATTTTATTACAATTTATCGTATATTAATTATAATAACATGTGAAAAATCTATTCTTCTCCCAAATTTACTTTTAACTTTCTTGCAATATTCAAAGACTTAATTCAGGTAGCTTTAAACTATCTGACTTTAAAAGAAACAGCTTCATATTCTCTTATTAATCCTTCAGCCAGATCAACTTTCAAGCACTAACAGTCAAAGTTCAAAGTTCTCGTTATAAACTTTCCTTCAGAATCTTTACTTCTAATTGCTCATTCTCCTGAAAATACACGCTACTTTAACAAGTGTTGTACATGTATATTTATATTTCTTTAAAACCAAAATAAATTGAAAAACGCGTTCTTTACATTTACTTTGAAGGCTACACAATGATCGTAAGTGTAATCTCTTTCAAACTTCAGTTAATTTGTTATTGATGTTATTAAATAATTTAAACACTATTAATAATGTTTTCCTTCAGACTGCTTTTCACACACATACTTTTATTTATCCATGAATAAACTTAAGTTGATAAAGTTAGTGCGCTTTAAAGAAAATACGCATTTGTTGTACCTTGTTTATAGAGAGCTGTAGCATAATATTGATCTCTTGTCATGCAAAATCTCAACTGTACTGAACGTTTGCTGAAAATCTCTGTTTTAAACTTGGCTTCTTCATTATAATCTTAACTAGCAATGGATAGTTTTGCATATGTTGTTAAGTCAAATACATAAGAGAAACGATTTAATTCATCTGTTACGGTTTGAGTAATGTTCGAATTTAATACACGTGATTGAAATCATAGTGTTAACTCGATAACGTTAACCCTTTGGAAGTTCAAGCGTTGACGTCGATCAAAGTCGAGGAAAACAAGTTTAAAGGAAAATAGAAGGCCAGCTTCAAACTTTAGTCAGAAGCTTGTTGTTAATTTAGAGGCTTTGACTAAAACAAGGCCTCATGACCCTACAAACATTGTTGATCACGTTTTGAGTATGTCAAACTTACAATAGACAGTAGCGTGCGTTACAGGTCTAGTAGGCCTATGTAAGATAAAGGAATTCTTAGCCAACGAGAGAAAATAAATAAATTATATAAAATAAGTTTGAGAAGACCCTATGATTTAGCTTTTAAGAGGGCATTTTCTGTGTACAAAAACCTTTTAAGAAAGAAGATTGATTCTGTAAAAAATATTTACTATGAAAAGCTAAGTTAAATACTTTTTCATTCATTCTTTAAATGTCCTGTTATAAGTTATAAAATAATAAGGGTAGTCAAAAGTCTAAAAACTCTTGTGGTACTGACAACGTATTAGCTAACTTAATTAAGAAAACTATACCAAGTGTTGTATATTTTGTAGTATAAATTATACTTAATTTCAGTTTTTCCAGAGGCGAATTTCCTGACTGTTTTTAAGAAAGTGTAGTAGTTGCAATTCCAAAGAAACGCAATTCAGAAAATACTGACAATCTGAGACTCATCAGCCAGTTCCCAGTATTTTCTAAAGTGTTAGAGAAACTAATGCGAACTCGGCTCATATAGCTTTTAGACAAGTAAAATTCAATTCGGTTTCACTAAAAACCGGTCTACAGAAACAGCTTTAAACTAGTTTACTATATGTAAAAAAACTGCAGCTGTTTTTATAGACTTTTTTACAGCAATAGAGATGGTAAACCATGACTTTCTTTTTATAATCGGGAGTTGGATGGTGTGCGTGGAGTAGCTCTTGATTGGTTCAAAAGCTGTTTAACCGACCGAGAAAACAAAACGTTAAATTAGATAATCATTTTAGTACATCTAAATGAATAAGCGAAATAGTAACCTAAGGTCCACTACCTTTATCAAACCGTTTCTTATTTTAATTAATGATTTACTCCTTGAACCGTTTAAAGGAAAAGTTATAGCTTTTGCGGACGATGCCACGCTACAAAAAAGCCCGAGATGAGTGAACTGTGGGACGACATACTCGTATTACACGATCTGAAATTGTTAAGTAAGTGGTGCAGCGTAAACCAGATGATTGTCAATGTTTTAAAACTAAAATTATTAACTTTCGCTATAAAAGCTTTTATTTTAATAGTTTTCTTAGTTACATGATGTTACTTGCTTTTTAAATTACCCTAATACGTACGTGTGAATGTAAAATAATTGATCAAGATAAAGCTTTGAAATATTTAAGAGTGCATTTAGACGAAGAATTAAATTGGAAACACCACATATAAACCTTAAACGACAAATTAATGTAATTTGCCAGGTACGTACAGAACAAGGAACACAACCAACAAAATTATCAAACGCCCGAAAGTAAACAAAATGTTTCAAAAAACTCATATTTGTTTAATAGTCCAAAAAATCTTAACTGACAAAACACAAGAAATAAAACTATAGCTTCCTTAACGCTCGTTTCTAAACGTTTAAAGAATTGACTACTTCAAATAGAAGACATAGAAGTTTGCTTTGATGTATTAAAATAACTGTACCAAAAAACATTTATATGTATTTCTAAATGTCTTTGTATTAGCCAGTAATATAGTGATTTTGTTAGTTATAGGTTTAACTGTATTTATTTTTAATGTACAAATGATTAGTACCACAGTGCTACAAGAAGTCGCCTAATTGCAATTACAGCGACAAGTTGAAGTCATAATTTAAAATACGCCATTGATACTGGAGAAGCTGACCTTTATTCAAACAATTATTGTAAAAAGTGTTAAAAAATATGGTGGAAATAAATTTATTTACTCATTCATTTATTCAAGGCTGTTCAAATCGTTTGAAAGTTTTCCCGAAACTTCACAATGAACAAAGTACTCGGGAGAGTTTAAAAGCTTGGTTTTGTACTTTGATGGCATTATTAATGTAAAAATTAATTTGAGGTATTATAGTTTCCTACGCAACAAAGTGAAATTCTATTCATGAAAAATCCAACTCAAAGTGTTGATTTCCATGGTAATTTAAGGTACTGTACTGTAGCGCATTGATGGGACACTTTCTATTAGCAAAATAATGCGTCACTGTACCATGTAAGCATACGTATGCGATTGTACAAAACATGAGCTATACAGTGGGATAGAACTATTTTATTTTAGAACTATGAGATACAAGGGTTTATTATCGTAGAAAGTATATTATATACTTTGAAATCGCCTATTTAAACGTTGAGTTTCATAAACGTAACTGATATAAAACTATAGACAGTCAAAAGTTCTTCAAAGAAGTAGAGTTGAACATTAAAATCATTAAGTTTAATATTCGCAAACTATATAAGAGACTTAAAATATATAATTGTTCATTTTAAACAAAATGCATTTACTGCAATAATCATGTTAAACGTAAAAATTGAATTTATTTTTGAAACAACTCAAAGTACTAATAGGTTTGCATAATGGATGTGTTTTAACTCATAATATCACAAGCGAATCCCTGTTAGTTTCGTAGCAACCGTTGTGTTAGTGAATTTAATAAGTTGACTGCATAAAGTAAATGAAACACTTTGCTAACCACATTACAAATAAGGAGAAACAAACAACGTTAGCAACAAGAGTTAGATTGTGTTTGTGAAATATTAACGTTCCTGCCTTTGTTTTGCCAAGCGAGGCTATTACATTGCAGATAATTTAATTTGTAAACGTCACTGCAGCTTTTGTTTACGGGTTTATTTGTTTTTCGAAATGTTTTCAAACAATAGGAATGCAGTCTTTTAATGAGCTTTCAGCAAATAAAACGGAACACAGAGATCAACAAAGTGAAATGTAGTATGTTTGTTTAAATCAAAATTTTAATAACATTATGTTGAAGTTATATAATTTAAACCATTAATTAAACACACTTTAAAAATACAAATACAATTTAACAACAATGCTTGTTTGCAAGCTTGAGCAAAGCGAACTAACATGATAGTTCCGGAATTACGTACGTTTACGAGTATGTATGTTGTTAGTAAAATATTCTAAAACATAGCCGACACGTAACACAAGCGCGACGGCGAATTTTAGAGAATATCCAGTAAAACAGAAAAGTTTTCATTTATCTATTTTGAATTAGACAAAATTCTTGTATACACTATTAATGTTTTTTCAATTTCTTTCTTAAGATTTGCCTTATGTATACTCTATGGTTTTATGTATTAAGAAAACACAGGAGTTAGTAGTTGTATTTGTCTTGAAATAAGTAAGTTGTATAATTTTGTAACCTAGGAAACCAAGCCTAGTTGATTTATTCAACTAGTTTAGAAATAAGTTAAAATTAATATCTGCCTAGTGCTCTGAATGTCAACGTGAGGAAATTCCATTTAAATAATAAAACTGAAATAACTTTAAAACGGTAGGTTCTAGAGCAACGGGAGTTTTGATCGGTTGAGAAAGTAAAACTCTACTATACAGCAATGTATTCAATTATGGTATTGCTACAATTTGATAAGTAAATCAACACTTTGAATCAAAACTCTATTTTCAAAGAAAACTCGCAAATATACTTTATTTACATGTGGTACATTCAACGTCACCCAGTGAACATGCAACTCGTGACCCGCGATACCGTGATTGACAAAACAGTGTCTTATGTAAATACAAGTAATGCATATTTTGTGTTAGCTTTTAGGATCATAAAACACACAATAACAGTGCTATGTAATGAAGTTAAAAATGCCATTGGCGTAGGCAATGAAAAAAGAAAGAGAAGAATGTATAGTTAATTTTGAAAACTCAAGAATGCCGACGATGCAACAACAAGCGTGGTGAATTATATGTCAGCTCGTAAACTCATCTAAAAATAAGATGTACTCGTACAGGCATAAATACAAGGTATTTAAATAGTTTACTTTGAACTAAGGTCTTGCTGTGTAACAGATTTTACTGAAACCAAACTCAAAGAAAAATTGGTCAAACAAGAAACTTTGGTTGGAAGTTAGTTGTTAAGTTAGGGACTGGGACTAGAAACAAGGCCCTTAGGGAACCACCAAACTTTGTTGAACGTGTTCCGTATTTGCGTCACCAGATTTAGAATTTTTCATGTAAAATATTAGATGAAATTTTTGAAGCCATACGTGAAGTCATTATTCGTGCTATAAGAAAGTAACATATTTCATTGTTCCCTACGATTGTTGAATCAAACGCGTTGAGACATGTATTAACCTAATATAAATACAGAAACTAACGTAACATTCTTGTAAGACCTAGCATACAATGTTCCAATTAAACATTCTAATGTTTCAAATAGCTATATCCTTATATCTACGATTGTAGAACAGTTTAAAGTATTCTACAAAGATGAAGACACAAAGTGAGTAGATAAGAGAGATAAGAATCTCGCTTTGTGTTGAGAACAATGGAACAAAGGCTACAGTGATCAATCTCGGCCCTTTGAAGAACCTTTAACCTTTAGACCTTGATAACGTGCTTGAAAAGTGCTTACCTCACTTGGAGTGTTTTAACTCTTTTTCCCCAAGTGTGCATCTAACTAACCATACCAAACTCGCTACTCGTAAGTACTAAAACTTAGTAAAAATATACTTATAACGAAAGATAACGTGTGAGCACAAACTTTGGTTCTTCTTGTATGTAAATGTATGTGTTTACATTTTACATGGGGTTTGTCATATCATGTAAGAAAATGTACCATTAAAGTAAAACCATTGTTGTGTGTTAAAAAAAACTCTCACCAAAATAATTCTGCTTTCAATGGTAACGCCAGTATAGGTTTACCTGAAACAAACAAGACAAGTTTTATTAAATTCAAAAACTTTACAAAATATTACGTTGTTATTTATTAAATTTGAAAATATAATTATTTTACGTAGGTTTGAAAGTCCTTGATGGATGTTAAAACCAAGGCTTGGCTTACACTAAAAGATTTATGTTCAAATTTCCTTACCTTGCTAATCAATGAAAAATGGTAAAAAGGTAAAACTGTGTTGTGCCATGTTATCTTAAAACCTAAAAGACATTTTACCGCGTGTAACGATTTACTGTACATCGTAAAACACACGCTTAATATAAGGATTAACTACCAAAAAGTACACAAAAACACGAGCTAAAGTATAACCAATCCTGAAGGTCTCGGCGCGAATGAAGGGAATAAGGAGGGAATGACGGTTGGTTTAATTAAATTCGGATGTAATCAATCTTCCATTGATAACTCTGGCTGTTCAGTCAGCAAAGCTTCGGCGCTGCTTTTGCTGCTGCATTCAGAAACTATCGTTACTCCATTCTATAACCTTGCAGTGTTTAATTTTCAAGTGGTTTGAAAATCTAATAAAGGTTCTTAGATTTCCAAAATTTAAAAAAATTGTGACCTTTCATGGTTATTGTAGTAAGTAAACTGTATTCGCTACATCTTACAAATATTTATTTCGGTACTTTTGTGTAAGACTGTACGCCTGGTAAGAAAAGGTCTTTGTTTATAGATTTAGTTTTAAATGATCAAGTTAAGAAAGCTTTTTCAAACAAAACTGGGTTAGGCTTCACCAAGCTCACTTTTGTTTTCGACAACGGTATAGTTTCTGACTTGGTCTACAATTACGGACGTTGTCTAAAGTTTTAGTGAACAAGAAGAACACAACTTTTCGGGATCTGGAATCTGACCCCAAAAAGTCATCTTCTTCTTGCTTTTTAGACTAACCTAGATTTTCCGGTTCACACCGCGTCAAAACAATAATTTGCTTGAAATATTCCGGTCTCGCTGAGAACTGAGAAGTACCATCTTCCAAATAATTATCTGAAATGATTCCCAATGCTTCAGCTTTGTCAAATTAATACTGCTTGTTTCATGTTGTAACTGTATTTTAGTATGCTCAATTAAACAGTCTGTGAACGTAAAACACAACGAAAAATGTTCTTATCCATATGTCAAACTAAATGTTAAACTCACATTCATTTTAACTTAGAAGCTCATTTCTTACAAACACTCCATTAATACAAATTTTTAAATTGTCATATTGCTAATTATAAAACTTTAATTTTAAAATTTGAAATTAATGTTTTAATCAGATTATTATTTTAATTAAAGAACGAATAGATAATTTCTACCTATGTTAAATGATGATTTTGACACGATCACTGATTAAGAACGCTTTTCAAAACATAAATTAGAATATAACTTGAAAATAAATAAACAAATAATTTTGTTTCAGGGCTTAACAGCGCAAAAAGTATTTGTTGTATTTGAGTATTTTACAACTAATAAAGGCAGCTGTTAACATTACTCTGTTCTGTGTTTTGAATTAAAAGAGTAGCTTAGAAATCTAAAGGTAGCATAGAAGACAGTAATCAAAGAGAAGCATGTGACTTTGTAGAGAACACCTCTGGGCACAATAACTACTTGACACGCCTCACGAACTCTGCCCCATTCTAACATCCTCACTAGTAGCCAAGCTAAAGGTTATTCCTACATGTTTTATAAAACTGCACTATCGTTTACCTCAAGGTAATATATTGGGAGGTGAAGTTATGAAGAGGCGCCCACACAAAGCTTATAACATGGAGTGAAACTGCCAACGATTTTGTAAGCTGAGTAATATACTGAAATACGGACTTTTTTTCTCTGAAAGCATAGATTTATACTTTTTTATAAAAAAATTACTTTTATTTGGACATTTCACACTTAAATTTCCCAAAAGGACATATAGAGCTCGAAATTTAAAAATGAATATGTTATTAGGCAAGGAGGTTTTAAGTGTTCAATTTCATATGCTGCAAGATTAATGGATTTATACTTACAAAGAAAACCTTTTTCTTCAGTAGTAAGGTAACCTATCCAAAACAATGATTGCAAAACATCCTTATGTTAAACTCTCTATCCCAAAACGCCGCCCGGGCTCTATCCTGCTCCCACGGAAAAAAGAAGTTGTGGTATCAAAAAGTCCTAGGCCCAATTAAATAATTTCTTAGTATCATTTTAACTTTATTTGGAGTTCTTAATTACTTTGAGGTTTATACTTGTAACGTTTTCAGCTCTTGAATGATGTCTTCTTTTAGTAAATAATACAACATTTAGACTTTTGTGCAAAAAGTCTTGTCTTGTTGAACGAGGTGAAGTTAGGAGTACAGAGTCCTCTTTACCACTCAACCTCGACCTTTCCCTATCGTTACCGTATAGACATTTTACAAAATTAATGTAAGTGGTGACTGTGGGGATCGAACCCGTGCCAGCGGAGGTATAAACTCCTAAGTAACGCGTAATATCAAACCGCTGCAGATCCGCTAAATCCGTGACATTTAACAAAAAATACATTAGTCGCCAAAGAATAAAATGTACATTTAATAACAGTATAACAAAATATTTAAATATTAAAGCACGAAGCGCGTAGAGTTATAATTAATCTGTGAACGCAACACGCCGAGGGCTCTGTGGGATGTTGTTGTTGTTGTGGGAGGGGAAGGGGTGTACTTTTGTTGTTGGCGACACGAAGTGGATAATTAATTTGCATCCACACAAAGCAACAAGCTGTCAAAACACGCTCCCGGCGTGGCGCGCTCGTCAAACTGGTGGTGAACTCTGCCACTAACGAGGACGGATAACCTTAGTTTCTACTCAGATTTTCAAAATTATGAAATTTCAATTAAAAAGCGCTTATGTCTCTATTTACGTATGGTTTTCATATATCAACCTTTTTTAACTTAAAATCGTTTTAAAAGTGCTCTAAAATATGTAAAGTACGTTTTAAAGAATAACAGCTTATATTTACCCTAAACGTAATATTTTATTTAAATTTTGGTTTTTGAAAGGATGGAGTAGTTGGTTAGGTAAACATACACCTGAAAGAACATCTTATTATTATTATTATATACACGTTTTCTAAATGCAACTGTTTGCCAACTTTAAAAAATTCGTAATGATTTACCAAACTTTCTGTTTTAATAGCAGTTGTTCTAACAACTTATAATTTTATATATCTAGTACTCTATAACGTGGAAAATGTTGTTGTAATTAAGAGAATTTTACGAAGTAGCTGAACAAACAAACACAACGATAGCAAGAGGGCGAACAAAGCACTTCCGGGCCTACGTTACCCTGTAATATATGTGTTTTAGACTTAAATAATATTACTCCTAGATATTACTTGTAATTCTTAAAACACACCCGTAATTTTTTTATCACAATACGCATAATTTTATCACAATACGCATTTTGAAAAAGTGTGTAGTTTTCTTTTTTATTTAACTCTATACGTCGTAAAAATAAATCATACAAATTTTGTTATTGTAGATTTTTTATGCAGAGAAACGTCAAAAATCGCTGGTTATGCGCAGTGGGCAGAAAGGACGGGAGTTAAAACTAAAAGAATCACTACATTCATGGTTTGCTTGATTAATTTCTCTTAACGCTTTCTTTACTCTGGTTCTTACTACGCTATTTGTATTTTCAATTCATATTACAAAATATTTTGTACAGTCCTTTTTAAGTAAATATTACTCCAAATATCGTGAAACACATTACACACAACAATAAACTACTTAAAACGTAAAAGTGAATTAATGCCATTCAGGAAAGATCGATATATTGTTTTTATTAAAGTTAAAAAACACCGCATTGTTTTCTTTCACTTTCGTATGTATCTCTGTAACTTGTTTTGATGAAACCACCACTAAATAATCACATTACATAACGAAGAAGACGTACAATGTTCATAAGTTATATTCAAGTGTGGTTAGTATACGGCCAGGTCAGCCATGCATTCTACAACAGAGACATTTGCAGAACACAGAGTAAGATAAGATCTTGCAGTAAGTAATAAACCCTACAACTCCTCCCCTGCAGTAATTTACAACTTTTCCTTCATTTCAACCTTATTTGCAGTAATCCAGTTGCAGGTGGTTTCCGACCAGTTTATGAGCTATCATTTTATACGGTTATGAGTATATTATTTGTAGTTTAATTTGTTCTATTAAACACCTTTTGCTTGATACAACTTTGTTATACTAGTGTAACAGATTATTTAGAGCAGAAATGTACTTGGCCAATTTAAAAGTTATATGATTAAAGGCTACTGTTTTAGCGCTCTGTTTTAATGTATGTATACTTTGTTTATCTCGTAAAACCTTTATCTTTTTTTACTCATATTTTGTGTATCAAGCTAAACTTAAGACTTAAATATCGTTAAAAGCTAGTGTACTATTATTAACCGTAGTCGAGTTGTAGATTCTATCACGAATTATTTTTTGTTATGGGTTATGTTCAATATTTTATTATATCGTAATAATTTATTATTATTTGAAGTTATATCACGCAAATTCATCCAAATGCTGGATTGTCTATGTACGTAAATTTACGCTTACTGTTCAGTTGGATAAATTGAATTCATAAGCTAGTTATTAGGTAACTATTCGGAAGATCCTTTAAGAGTCAATTTGGCGTAAATATATCGAACTTCTAGATTTAAGTTTAGTAGATTCCGACACGAAATCGATTGTTCGTTAACACTCGCTTTTTAATAGACAATGTTTGAAAAATGAAGTAATGAAAACATTACTGAGTTTATCCAGCCGAGATACGTAGGAAGAACACCGACCAGTAAGCAGTCTATTACAGTGTATAGTTTATCGGAAATGGCGAGGATAAGATAAGGGGTCTGTTACACGATGGCAGCGCTCCAAGCGGCAAGATGCTGCACATCAAGACTTTATGAGCTCATTCGTTTTACGGCAGATCTCAAATAAAGGATAATGTAGAATGAGAACACGTTCCTGGGAATAATTCCTTGTCGTGTTCTTGGTGAGCTGGTGCATTTTACAAGTAATGAAACGGCAGAGTTGTAAATCTGAAAATTACTGTTTATGTTTTTAAAACATACTGTGATTACTGAAAGCACATATTTAATCGTAATAGATTTTACGACGTTAACGATATACAGTTTTCTATGTTCAATATGTGTCAAGACAATTATATTTTGATATAATTGTGTACCTAGAGCCAAAATAAAACCATGAAATTATAATCTGACCCAAAGATTTGATAGTCGTATATTACCGTGAAAACCTGTAATTACCTTTCAAATTTAAATAGAGCGAATGTAATTTATCAAACTAAGCATTTGGCATGAAAGTTGGTTTTCTTTTGTATTTTCCCAAATGTAGATATTATATTAATAAGCAAAACTAAAGTGTAATGGAAAACGCCAAAGCAATAATTACCACAATCTGTTGGACTAAAAAGTTGATTTATATTTCACATTCATCAGCATTAACCTTAAACATAATAGAACAGTTTTTTTACTTGATAAGAGCACCCGTACACTTTGTTACCATTTTAGTACAAATTTAGTAAGCAAATCAACTCTAATGTGAAAAAACATCTGTTAGAGTTGTGTTATCATTAACTAGGCCAACGGGAAGAGGAGACAAAGTGAAATAAAAATGATGTGGTTTGTCCTAATCAATGGGAACGCAAGGCCACGCGCACTCCTTTAGCTAAATTATTAATTGCAACTGCTTCGGTAGGGTTTCTCACTTATAAAATCTGTTTTTGAATAGTTTAATTCAAAATATTTACTCTCTTTCTCTCTATCAGGTTGAGGACATTGTTGAGAGTGGACCTTGTTATGATGGGGGGGAGGCAGGTAAGTTGCCAAATGGATTCAGTGTTGTGATCAAGCCAGCTGGCAACCCTCTTCTCAAGTTACAGGTACGATACTTACATTCAATGCAGGCCGGACCATCCTCACTTCACATCTGTGAAAATGTGATTTTACGTCATACGTTGATGTAAATTAGAGCCAGCTCGAACAACAATAACACATTATTTTTCTAATTTAATAACTTGTTGTAAAGCTTAAAGGTCAATGTTCCAATCAGATGAAAATCCTATTTAAAAGAACACGTTGAAAGTTAAGTATTCGTGTTTGTCGACAAGAAAAGCCAAACACTAGTTGGGAGGTAAACTGTGGCACTGAGAGGTTAACAAGGTCCCCAAGGTACAGAGTCAAACCTGTGACAGGTTACACACGTGTGTCTCTATCACTTGTTGTATCAACTGAAATGGTTCTGGAAGAAAACCACAAATATTATATATTGATTCACTTTTTGACGGTAGTTTTGATGAGATACAGGTGCTGAAAATTCACTGGGTGTGTTGGGGTGGACGGTCTCTTTTACTTAAAAACTCAAAAGTACAAATCTTAAAAAAAACATAAAATTAATTATTTCTTTAACTATATTGTAAATAGCCATTTTGTCAAAGAAAATCGTTATAGCTGTTAAAGAGACGGTAAGTAAGAAAACCAATAGTTTTGTACCAATTACAAAATAAGTTAAGACCGCACAGTGTTTAATAGAAGTGAAAAGAAGTTTGTCTAAATGTAATTTGAGTTAAAGAATGCGAGTGAAGGTAAGAAATACTCCAGTCATCAGCACAGTTGAGAAGAATTTCGAAGTCAGGATAAGATTGCAAACCTTAGAATGTTTGTGCCGAAAAGTTATTATGGGTGCCTCTCTTCTCCCCTGGAATCTTCATATGTAAATGTCTACATATTTTTGTTGTAAAGTTTGTACAGCTTTGTAGAACTTAACTCTGCATTTTGAATATAACAACACGTTTAATGATCGTTTCGTAAATGAAAACATTTTAACCGTATAAAATTGGTCTAAACTTGAAAATAACCATAATCTAAAAACATGTTTCAACGTTACTAAGGTAAAACTAACTCTTAGTACATTTAACGTGAGTACTAAACTAAACTAACTGTTTTGAACATGTTTTTGTAAAAAGGTGAAGCAAAACATCCGTTAGACAGTGTAAAAGTAGAATGAGCAATGAATCAGTAACAAGGCCCCTAAGGTACTTAGTCAAACCCGTGACGAGCTAATCACGTTTTCCATCCTGAGGGTTCTGATATGTTTTGTTAGGTACGAGTATTTCTCACTCGATGCGTTCAATTCATTGAAAACAAAATATATCTGCTATTAGCAACCCGAAGTGGCAAATCGGTAATAGACTCAATCGTCTTCAAGTCGATATAATAATAGAGGGAAGCTAAGTAAACTAGATCCACTTAGTGTGTTTCTCGACGTCCCAAAATGTTTTGACTGTGTTAAACCCTTATTCAAAACGCGCAGTATTACGGTATCAGAGAAGTGTCCTTGAAATAGATGATTTTAATGATAGCAATTATTGGAAGAAATGTTTCATAAAGATACGTGGTTCCACAAAGATGTATAAATTCCGTGTACAGGGTTTTTATAAAAGGTGTCACAAACTTGAGGTTTATTGGGTAAAATAAAAATAAACTCAAGAATAATGTTTTTAACACTTTATTTACAGAATATTTGCCATTTTGTTTTTTTTAATTATTTATTATCTCCCACACCACTTGATATGGCTCAAACTTGATATTGATTTGTATCCAAGTAAGACCATAAACATGAAAAAATTATCAGCATGATCTAACTTAACATTTTTAAATAGTGGCCATTTTGTGGAATTTTTGGTGTTACGTCTTAATTAGCGAATAAACGGTGAGGTTTACATCACCATATAACGGACAATGTTTTGTCTTATTATCTTATTACCCATCTATTGACACCAAAAACATTATTAGCTAAGCAAGGTGTAATACGAAAAATATCCTAATAATATCATAATGTAGCCACCATTTTATAATGGTAAATTAAAAAGATCATGCTGGTAATTTTCTCCACAGATGATCTTGCTTACATAAAAATGTATATCAAGTTTTAGTCGAATCCAATAAGTGGTGTAGGAGATAATACGAGTGGAAAAAACAAAATGGCAGATATCTGGTAAACAAATCGTTACATTGTTCATTTATTTTTCAATTTGACCCAATAAACCTATTCCGAAAGTTTCTGACGCCCTTTCATGAACGCCCTGTATTCAGTAAAACTAAGCTCCTACTTGTGTTCAGTTCTTCAACACCACACTACATACGTATATCTAAGAACGCAAAGTCAACAAAAAGATTGCGGACTGTGATAAGATTTAAGACCTAGTCTTCAAGTGAGAAGATATATTGATTACCGCTTTGCTCTATCTTGATTCCTCCTACGCTTCACTTAACGTTGCCAACACAGCATTTCTGCTGTTGCATAACCAACTGCTATGGTTAAGGTAGACAGTCTCTATTATCTGTGGTCTGAAAAATCGAATATTACAAATTCGTGTGATAATGGTTTAGGTGCTGATAAAGCACGTGTTGACGAATATTACAGTCGTCATAAGTTGTTTTAAATTACTTTCATAGTTTTCAAATAACTACATCATTAGCGGTAAATAAATCTCATCATTACCTTTGCTTGTACTGAGTTAAATTACTGGGTGATAACTATCGTTTTCATTGTTGGCTGTTTGAAGGCTGAACAGTTATATGACACAATTAGGGGTTTTGAAGTACTTTTGAACATGTTTTGATTTGTATTTCTTCTTTAAAGGAGGTGAACCTGTTTAATCTCAAACAACAAACACAAATTTTCTATATTAATTTACAAACTAATATTCGATTAAAATGGTTATAGTTTGAGTTTAGAATAGCAACACACCGTTTTCCTCAACAAGTAAAGCCCTAATGTATGTGATTTAGAGAGGCAATGTGAACCCCGCCTGTGGGAGGGGAAGGAGGAGGGAGGTAGGCTTTTGTTGTAATGAACATGATGTAGATAATTAATGTGCCTGCTTTAACCAGCCCAAAAACCTGTTAGCTACATTCAAAAAGAGTAAATGTTATGTTTTATACAGATATTATCTTATCACCAAATAATTTGTTTGTAACCGACTTGTATAATTGCAATAGTTTACTAGTTATATGTGGCTAAAAAGTAATTATGCTTAGTGTCTTTTTTACATAAAGATTTGAAAGCAGCTTTAGCTTTCAAAGTTGTAGATAATATAACTAAAAACGTGAAAAAAGACCGTTTGAACTAATAGCACTGTTTTAACTGTAGTTGCGTTTTAAAATGTGGGATAGGAAATGCAGCGTTTTTAAACCAGTAATGCAAAACTGTCATCCACCAATTTAAAAACTAAGGCTTCAAAAGACTTCCTTGTTGTAGGTCTACAAGACAGATAGCTCAAGAGATTCTTCAGTCTTCATGTGTTGTCATCAATCTCTCATTGTACTCAGTGTGACAAGTCAAACATTGATACTTGCTGAAGTGTACATATCGATTGTCCTCCTTACCTTCCTAACCTTGAATGTGTACACTACTACACTTTGTATAGTAGACAAAGTTAAATTTGTAAATAGCTTTTAAACCCGTTATTAACGCCCAAGACCTTGTCAAAGTTTAACTCTTAGGCCTTCACGGCTAGTTTCACAACTATATTCTAGCTCGTCCACGTCCATAGGCTCTTCCATAGGCGACGGTTAGCAGCCCTGTGACCAGTAGGATAGCAGACAGAAAGTAGATCAGTTTCAGCCAGTCAGAGAAGATGGTACTCCTCAGCGAAATATCTCAAGCCAACTGTTATGATGTTTTGACACGGTGTGAACTATAACTAGAATATAGTTCTTCAAGCATGTGTGCTAACTGAAAAAATGTGCAATTACCTTGAAAGTTATTAAAAATGCCCCTAAGTAGGTAGGAAAGGTAATAGTGAATTCCTTGGTAGTGCTTGTAAGTGTTTTTATTATGTTTTAAAAATACTACAACCAAGAAAACCTAAAACTTGAAGGTAGTTCGAAAACTTGTGAGGAAATTATTGTAAGATAAAAAGACAACATTTAAGAAATTGAAAACTAACTTTTTTAAACAAGCTTATACAAACTAAAATTAAAGTCACGATATAAGAAACCTATTATGTTAACCACGGTATAGTGAGCCATAAGTTAAATTAACTCATAAAACAGTAAAATTTTCCTTTAAGTTTCAATTATATAAACTCTTAAGAATGAACACAGAAGACGTTTGTAAGGCGAAACTTTAGACAACTTGATATTATTAGAATATTATTACAACCTTATTATACGGGTTTTACACATAGAACAACATTAAATTTGAAACAAAAGAATACATTATGCATCCGTCCAATACAGAGTTACATAAACAAAATGCCACTTTAATTTCCCCAGAATCATACAAGTCAAAGTTATGAGTCTAGCTTTAAGTGTTACACAGACACAAAAAGTCCTAAAAGGCGCCTTAAAGTCCCTAATTTACCTACGAGCATACTACATACGTACGTAGAAGAATCAAATTTGGTAGCAGAATGATCGGTCCTAAGTAAAATTATTGAGTCGTAAGTTTATTTGATTGTAGACAAGACCATGTTAAATTAAAATTATGACAAATTCACGAACGCAAATTAGAAGCAACAGCGTAGTTTACAAACTAACACACTAAAGTACGGCCGTTAAAGCAATGCACTAGGTAGGTTTATTCGAGCTCATCGTTCTCTGCGAGTCCTTGACTAAGTTGAGCCCTTTGAGGACTGACAGACAAAGTTCAAAGTTCTCGTTAAAACTTTCCGCCCTAAACCTTTCCACCTCTAATTGCTCACTCTTTTGTAGGGCTTTTCATTTGGTACACATCACGAGTACTCTGCCGTTTAACTGGAGTGCGTTCTCTCCATGCATTTCGTGTTTATTGGCAGTGTTTTAGCAGTATTTTATGTAATCTTGTAATTTGATGCTGATTAAAGATTCATTTTCGAATTTGAATATATTATTGGTTAAAAAAGCTAGTTTGATCACCTCCACTGTTATCTTAAACTGTTACTAAAACAGCGAACCTTTAAAGAAATCTTTTGGATCATTAAATTTAGTAAAACTTGATCCAATGTGTACATTGTGGAATGAACCCACCTAATTCTGAACTGTTCTTTGGTTAACAAGGAAATGAAACTATTTTGATTAAGATAGCCCTATGTTTACTTTCACTAGGACCAAATCACAACAGACAATACATTATTTTCAAAGTCAACAATATAAATGAGAATGTACAAAAACAGCAAAGAGGAAAACATAACAAGTTACAGTTATTTACATACATACTATGTAAAAAAAGGTAAAGTTTGTCTTGTTTAGCGAGGCGAAGCTATGACTACAAAGTCCTCTCTACCACTCAACCTCGACCTTTACCTAGCGTCGCCGTATTAGTCACATTACAAATTGTAAGTGGTGACTGCGGGGATCGAACCCGCTCCACCGGAGTGATGACCTCCGGAGTCACGCGCGATACCAATCCGCCACGGATCCGCTAAACGTAGACTGTTAGCTTGAACTATGTTGTTGACGATGGTACAACTTCTAGAGTTGAAACATTTCTATGGACGTTTGCTGTTCAGTAAAAGGAAATACAACGTTTCGGTCCTTAGGAAAATGATTGAGTCGTAGGTTTCATGTGTATACAAGTGTTAAGTAAAATTATGACAAATTCAACAACGCAAATTAGAAGCAACATAGTTCACAATAGCAGAAGCACAGCAACAGAATGGGTTTCATGCAAGTAGTATTGTTTTCTAGACTAGTTGTAAAATTAAATACGTTTAAGGAAGTAACTAATAAAAATACAAAAACACGTGTTATTTGATGGTCGGTGGTTGGTCAACTTGCGCTCATTACTTTCAGGCTAGCTCATTTCTTGATATGTCTTAATGTAGGCTATGTTTTAGGTTACTTTTTACCCAAAGACAAGATGAGATACCAGATCCGGAAACTTCATGTTCTTCTTGTTAACTACAACGTTTAAATGAAAAGGTCATGTTTAAATCAAGCCCTTGGTGCCATCTCTCTTTAAGTTGATCTTTGAACATGATACTGTGAACCCAATATAACATGGAAAGGTCATCTTAATGTATTATTGTGTGCTAGTTTCCATACAAGCCTTAAAGGTGGTGTTTTAAAATCATTTAGATAAGATGTACGGGTTTTAAGGTAAAACCTTTAATATTTATGAAACTAAGTTTGTATTTCTAAGAATAATGCCTTTAGATAGTGCCCCTTAGGTTTATATTACGTGTGATAAGATAGTTTATCTTACAAAGTGAGGATAAGATAAAGCTTGTGCTCAGTTGCAGGATGGCAGCGCTCCAAGCGGCAAGATTGTGCACATCAAAGCTTTATGGGCACATTCCTCGTTTACAGCGTGACTAAAATAAAACATGACATCCTGTTTCGTCATCTGTTTCCTGATTTTTATAGTTTTTCTTTTTTATATTCGGATACTTAAAATGACAAAACTTTCAAAATGTACACGTTCATGTATATTGATTCAAAAATGTCCATCGCAATAGTTATAAAAGTGTCTGTATAAACTATTTAAACATATTTTAACGTTTTTAATTTTGGTTTTAAACGTCATTCTTAAAGTTTAACTTGTTATCTATTATATCCTTTATATTTGAAAAGTAGCCGTATTCAAATTCTATGTTTTCTCAGTCTAGCTAGTGGAAGTCAAACTGAACTACGCGAAGAAGCGATAAGTGGAAGCAAAATCTATGAATATTTAACACACATTTGCCTTCGATTGGTTTAACTTTGAAGCACAACTATAAAAGTTTTAATCAGAGCTCGCTTTCTCGTGGCAGTTAGTTAACTATCAGGATATTTTGAATCAACATTGTGAACTTGTTGAATAAGCTTCTATTCAAAACCTATTCAAAACTACCTAAATTGGAAAATATCTTTTGATAAAACGTGAAGTGTTCTATTCTAACATTATCGGTGAACAAGCGAAACTCAAAGCTACAATTCTATTTAAGATTATTATAATGTAAATGTTTACAATTCCTAAGCCACAAAACCAATTATCCTAAGAATGGCATTTCCTTAGCTCCTTAGTTCTTTTCGCTGAAATATAACTAACATAAAACTTGATCTCATTCTCGCCATAAATATGAGAACAGTACAAAGGTTAAGGCACGAAGTGTGAGTAGATAGTGTTGAAGGAAGTCTCCATTGTCTTGAGAACAAAGGAACAAAGACAACAGTGATCAATCTTAGTCTTGTCTTCATCCTTTAGCCTCTTAGACCAAACAACAATAGGCTTAGCCTCGTCGTTCAAAACTAATTAGTTCAAATTGTTGTTTAATCCTTGGATCTACGAATACAGAGCTGTTGATACAGTAAAATATTGTTAAAAATGGTTGTAGGACAAAACGTAGCGAATGTGCGTTATTATAATAATTGCTTTTTTAAGTGTTGATCCTAAAATCCTGTTAAGCGCAGAACACTTTGTATTAGTGATCATTTTAAAGGTTGTCTATTGTTTTGATGTGGCCGTAACCATTCGAGCAATATGCCATTTCTTTTCAGAACGGGTTCATTTCAGAAAATTAAGTACAAAGGCACTTATGACCATATGAACACTAACGTATATGGTGAATACGCTGTCCTTATCACACTGCCACGACGAATAAATACTCAGCCCTAGTATTACTCAAGGATGTATAATGGAATTCTTTTTACAATATCCAAAGATATTTTAATGAAATCAGTTATGTTGCTTTTGGTTGTAAGAGCTGAAAGAGCTGCCTCTTTTCATGCCCCTAAGTTCAAACCGATTGCTTCTTAAATATTCAAAACAAGTTCCATTATTTATTGATGTAGCCTACGTATCAAAACCAACAAAGTGAATTCATGGTTTATTTTTGTAAAACATCAACCTAAAAATAAAACCTTGTACAAGAGCAAACACAATAAAACAGAGTAGTGTCCATTTTTGATCTTTTAATCGATTGCACGACCTGGTTTGGGAGCTAAGTCCATCCGGTGTTGACAAATAAAAATAGTCTTGATGATATAATTTAGTGTTTTGTGGATTTCAATGCGTATTCAAAGATCGGATTTATATTTGCGGTGTTTCTGTTGTGTTAAATAAGTTTGTTGGGTCCGATTTTTGATTGACGTAAATGTGGAAAACTTCCTAGCAATTTAAATTGTCACCTTTTTTGTCGAATTCTAAAACAGTCATGTTATTTTCCACGATTGTGTAAAAAATGGTTACTTTTTAGGAGGTATTCGGCAAAGGTTGATTTCATGGACGTTGTATTATTAGATTTTAAGGCCTGTGTATGTTCTCTGAACCTTTTTAAACGTGCGCCCAGTTTGTCCTATATAAAAACTATAACAGTCGTTACGGTTAATTTTATAGAGCCCAGATCTATTAAATTTGTCTCATTGAGTTTTAGGCTTGAAAGTTATTTTATTCGTGTTCTCTAGGTGTTGTTTTCAAAAATAACAATGGCAATCGACTGCATTTAATATCCTTGATCAAAATACAAAGAAAGTTTACAACCACCATAAAAGTAAATGTTAGGGGTAAAACCACTAACCTAACAATAAAGGGTAGAGCTAGTACAAATAAAGAAGAAGCTCATAAAGGGTCAAACCATTCGGAAACATCAATTATTTAGTAGGTTCAATCAATGGTCTCCTAATGCGGCTCAACCCAAACTTGGATCGCTTACCTTTTCTTCATACCATTTCTGACGCTTAGGGGTTGTAGAATATGCTCATTCTTTAAACAAGTTTGTATTAGTTTTACTTTGATTAAAACTTCCTTCAATATTCTTGTATAAAAATATTAAAGTCTTTAACAGTGACCCGGCATTATTGAATAGCAAAGTCCTTACGAGCTAGCCAGAAAACTACGACATCAGCGATGACTCACTCCTACTGTTTAAATGGCCACCAACCGTTGAAGTAGTTTCAACATAGTCAATTTAAATGTTAATAAATAAATTAAACTGGCATATTGTAGCAAACGAGTTACAAAATAAACTCCATCGAAACCATTAGAATGATCGTTATCGGAGCTTTACAGTTCTCTGTCGTAAACCTGTTGTGCTTTTAGCTGGTTATTGATTTCAGTTTAAATATTTGACGCTTGGTTTGGCGATAGAGGTTGATATTCCACATGAGAATTAGCTTCGAGTTTTATATTATCTGTGAATAAAACTGACATGTCCTTTCATTTATTGAACATTTAACATGATTTAAAGTTTTTATCCTTTAAAAATTCTAAAATACGCTTTTTGGCTGTTTACAAGTAATTTTTTAGCTGATCCATTGCGAACAAAACGATATTTCGTAAAAAAGCTCTTGACCACTAAAAAAATCAGGATATCTACGAACATGTTCAGTGCGAGTACAACTTTCTCAATACTTACCTCAAATTATGATTTCACGTCAAATAGTAGAATCTAAGAAGGGACAATAGAAGGGATCTCCATTGTTCCTGCTTGCTCTGAGCACAATAGACTGAGCCTCATCAGATCATCTGTG
The DNA here is from genome assembly GCA_018831715.1 of Matsumurasca onukii. Lineage (NCBI taxonomy): Eukaryota > Metazoa > Arthropoda > Insecta > Hemiptera > Cicadellidae > Matsumurasca > Matsumurasca onukii. Next base: position 27,670,723 of record CM032061.1, read on the forward strand.
ATCCACGCTGAGTCTGGGTGAATGGAACAGAAGGCTTTCACATCACTCACAGTGCATTCATCTATCTTACTCGCTTACATCAAAGGTAGTTTAAGATTACTTTGAACGAGAAAAATATATAATGAAATGCGTAGCTAAGGTCATAAAGTCTTTATGAAAAATCATAAATGTGAACATTATTTCGTTTCGCTGGTAGCCTACTAAGAATATGAAGAATTGGTTTCTGTTGTAAGAAAATTTAGAGTTTTGTTAGAAGGATTGCAATAGCCAAACTAGATGACACATACCCAATTTTCAAAAGCTATTTATGTTTCATACTGAAGTAATGTACATATTATAACAAGAAACATGTTTAGTCTTGTCGGTTTAGTCATAGGGATACAATCCACCAGTATGTAGTTTTGTTCCGTTATCATGAACACCACAGTAATCAGCCAAGTTTTCGTCATATATCGGCTTTAGTTTGAGGATTGTTTTGAAGTTGTGCTAATCATAGCTATTTTATAATACAGTATGAACAGAACTATTCAAATTTGTAAAATTTGTGTTATGCTTCTTACTTATGAATACAAGTTTGTATTACTCTTTTTGAGTTTACAAAGTGAATAATTAACCTAAACCAGCTACAACACGGTATACACATGGAAAACCTATACTGATTAATAGTTCCCAACGAAGGAAAAACAATGAGAAAATCATGATGAAGCGTAACACGAATATATAATTTTAGCTGGTTTTCCGTACGAAATGATACGGTTATACGGTTGAACTTACTACTAAAACTATACTAGCATGTAAAGAAAGAAACAAGTTTATTATTCTGCAGTAGGGATTAGTTTAGAATCCACCTAGACAGTTCAGAATGAGATTGGATCTAGTACGATGTAATAAACTCTTAGCTCTTTCTCTGCAGTAATTTGGGAAGTTTTCTTGTATTTAAGTTTATGGTCTGCCATTCTTTTGCCAGTGGACGCTTTAACCACACGAAATACTGTTTTGTAACTACATATGTATGAAAAGCGTATACATATTTCGATTTTTATTTGAGGTTTTAGTGTTGTAATTGTTATTAATTTAACGTATGGTATATAAAATGCGCTCAAAATGCGTATTGTTTCCTCTAGCTTGAATGAAATTTAAGTTTTTGTAAGACCAGAACAACTAGAAAAACTTAACAAGTTTTATGTTATAAAGGGTAGTTTGATATTACCTATGAGCTCAAATAGTGTAAACTAATATATCACGTTTTTTAAATGTGAACAAAGCATTTGGAGTCATGACTATCTCTGAAGCTTTCAGTAGAGACCACGTGAATTAACTGATATATAACTATTACAGTCTACAAAACTGTAAATAGTTTATTGACGCGGTCTGTACCTGAAAGCGTTAGATGATAACTGTTCTTTGTTCAAACAAAACTAATTGCATATAACGTTTATTATAAACCGAATTTACAGTTCAAGACTTTAAAGTGTGTCTTGTTAGCTTAGTAAGAACTATGCTAATCAACTTACAGTTACAGCGGTTTTTTGTTTTATACATTTCTTTGTCGAGCCTACTTCGACTAAACTAAAAGCTTTGAAAGAAATTCAATAAGTGTGATTGTAGCTAGAACTGACTTACTTCTAGCATAGTTTGAATCGTACAATAAGAACCTCCTTATTGCAATTGGTGATCGTTGTTATAACACCGAAAATCACTGTTAGTAATATAGATTATTGAAATAGGGACAATTTAAGGCTCGCCATTGGTAAGCTACCTACTGCTGTCAACAAATACGTGTAACACAATGTGTCCTTAGTTTGATAAGATAGTTTATCTTACAAAGTGAGGATAAGATAAAGCTTGTGCTCAGTTGCAGGATGGCAGCGCTCCAAGCGGCAAGATTGTGCACATCAAAGCTTTATGGGCACATTCCTCGTTTACAGCGTGACTAAAATAAAACATGACCGCCTGTGAAGAAAACTAGTGTCTCTGCATTTAGAAGAAATATAACAACAGTCTTACTTCTGCAAAATGAAATGGAGTTGTCGGAGCCTTATATGCGTAATTATATTTCTTTATTATGTATTGATGTAAAGGCCCAGTCGGATCACTCGAAGTCCGTTAACGCCGTCTTTGCAAGTTGGATTTTTGTTGTGCCTAGACTTGCTTAATTCTTCCGGAATGAGCTCTTTTTCTCGTATCAGTTCAAACTACCCCTCTCTTTTTAGTAAATTTCGTCTCACCACAACAATATTCTGTTTTGTCTTTGTACAGTGTGTTGTTAAATTGTGTACACTATACATAAAATATTTAAAACTAAAAATAGTTTAAAAAAGGTTTAGCAAGCGACTAATAACAGCATAATGCCAATAATAGATTGCTTACTTAAATTTAAACCTTAGCTCGTTAATTCTAATGAAGACTCTAAGTATCTATTGATCCATGAATCCACCAATAGTGTAATGCTGGTTCAAGTGACGTTTAAGGCGTGACTTAAACAGCTTAATGGATTTAATATATTTAATGTAGAATAAAATAATGTTTATTGCAGTAAAATTTGTACGACCGCCTGAAAATCATTCCATTTTTAGAAATAAATTTCATTTGTTCCTATTCTCCAAAAACACAAAATTCACAATTTTAAATGTCTTCCCCATCCTTAAACTTATCCACAGAGTAACAGCCTAAATTAATGAGGTATCGCTTAAAACGATGCTCAAACAGCTCTGGGGAGGTGATAGTGGCAATCTGGGGAGGCACGTAATTTAACAGTTTGGCTCCTCCTTGGGAGGGCAATTTTTCGCACGCGGACGTCCTATGTTTGTGCAGTTCTAAAAACGATCCCTACCTCTTGTCTCGTATTCATGAATATCTATGTGATTACTCCACGTTAACGCTCTGTCTATATACAGACCTAGAATCGACCTCTTCAATAGTTTCATCCCAAGATTACAGTAGGATTCGGTTGATTTAGGCTTGGGCGTAAACTGAAGTGTATAAAGTTTATTTTTGAAGGATTAGTAAGAAGATTATGGTCACATATATTTTAGAAATATTGGACACATGAGTTTAAATTGTATTTGCTTTGTTTTTGCTTGGATGTATTCAGGTAGTTTATTTACAATACATAATTGTAATACCAGGAGTTCCCATTTTACGTAGCTTTATCATAATGCATTTTACTAGTCATTGTGGGATCGGTTCTGAAGAAAGGACGTATCATGAAGTAACATAAGTCCTGGAATTCAAACACTTAGCAAAGAGTTTCAAATCAGCATTTCTGCACAGTGTTGTTTGAGTTTGACCTTAATGTTGAGAAATCGTTACTGAAGGAGTGAAAGAAGTTGGCCAGCTTATGAATATTTAAGAAGAAATTTTCCCTTGGAAGTTTGAACCTTACAACTTAACTAGAAAAGTTATAATCACAGCTCGTTTAGTCTCAGTAATCAGTGACTAAGTAATTTCACTTTATATTTTGATCAAAAGAGCTGTTTAAAATTTTATTTCAATAACATGTATCTCTTAAAGATAAGGCCTACACTGATACGTAATATTTTCATGCTAGAGGTAACCACACTGTTAATAACGGTAGTGTTCTAGAGGTGTGAGGGTGTCAAGATCACCAAAACGTTTACTTGTTGATTTTGTTTGATACATTAAAAACCGGCAATTTTTCACCGAATCCGGCTACTGTTCGGATTTTAATGCATGCATCTATAAGTACTCCTAGTTATAAACCTTTAAACACTCTTAATCTGTCATTACCGGTTATAACTATGTAGTTTTGGAATGTCGTACACGTTGGAGTAATTAATTAAATTACAGTTTTAAATGTAATCTGAATGGCTATACAATCCGTACTTGCTTTAAAAAGGTCTAGACAGTTCCAATTAATACCATAAGCTCAAGGCAGCAGTAATCCCTGAGGCTCCATTAACTAACTCCCTTCGGACACTGCAGTATTGGGATACATACAATGTGATTGTATAAGATCCCACATAGGAATTTTACTCTCACCCGTTATTAATTTAATAAGACTGGTTTTATGGTGGATAATATGCAAAAATTGATTGAAAATGTTGAGTTGCTCAATTTAATTTGTTTAAAATATGTTTTTCGTAAACTACTTTTGCGTACGCGATTGGTTTTTATCATAAGACATCAAACTGCTATAAAATCTTTTAAACATACATATAACAAAGTTCTCCTAACAATTTTATGTTCTATATTTATTAACAGTACGATACTACGAGTAGTGAGTTGTAACGATAGGTTGCACCACTGCAAAGAAAACTTATAAGTTTACGATTGACGAGGGAGTTCAATTGGACTAGATTTGATCAAGCAGTTTAGTGTGCATTGGCAATTCTTTTTATAAGCTACATTAAAATAATTTTCTTATTCTAATAACCAAAGATGAGGGTAGAAATACGTTTGTCGTCGTGTACTATTCCTTTTAGCGCCACCTGTTTAATCAAAACAAAACCAGTTTCTTTTCAATGAAATAATTAACGAATTACTTTCCCACTATGTTTTCGTTTGACCATTTTCCTTGAGCTCTCTGAAAAAATCTTTCAGATTAGTGGGATTAAAGAAATTATAAATCCTAGTTGTATTGTGACTTTTACATTGCATGAATAACATGAAATTTACAAAATGTTTCACTATGAACTATTTATTTAAGCATTGACTAATTGTATTCTCTAGAAGTATTAATACAAAACTCTAATCGTAGTTCTAATTATATATGCTTACAAACGTTTCCTTTAAAGTAAAAAACTACGTACACGAAGTACAGTAATAATCATTGCCATCAACAAGATTTAAATATACTTAATTTTAGTTTTAAAACAAATATAATTTCGTTTTAATATTTTTGAGAGAAAACTTGATTTGTTGAATCGCAATTTAGCGAACGTTTCACTGAAGAGATAAACGCCATTGAAACCATTAGTGGGACCGTTATCAGAGCACCACTATCCGCGCTCGTTTTAAACCTTTTGTGCTTTCAACTGAATATTGATTTCAGTTTAAAAGCTTGATGTTTGATTTAACCAACGGTCATTGTTTTCTATTCCTGACCCTGGCTATTGGGGTGAATATTCGTGCTAGGAAGCTTAAATGTTATGTGGATTATCACTAAACTTTTACTTTGCAGTTTTCAGATCAACAATATAAAACTAGTTTCAGATCTAGATTATTTTCAGAAAAACAAACCTTTTTACACTGTTTATGCAAATTGTGTATACAAACGTACACTTATAAATACTAATAACAGTTCTAAATATATTTTTGTAAACAAAGTCTACAGAACAACCATGTTGAGACCTGCTTGGCTTGAGACCTGAAAGCTCTTACCGTGTTTATGTAGGACCAACGTGAAATTGTTGGCAAAATTTCTGTTTTCGATAGTGGTAGTCATTTAAAAGCAACTAGGCTTCATTCTGATAATGTTTACCCAGTTTATTTATGTAGTTATAGTAGATACTTGTGCAAACAATTACCAGTTGGTTGTTACATTAATAATATTGGTGCCACAAAATAGGTTACCTATGTTTAATTAATAATAATTATTTAACATATAGAGATTATAGAAGGCAGGATTCAGCTCAGCCCTACACAACCACTAAACAAACTTATACATTCAAATTACCTGTCAAATATCATAGGTGCACCTAATGTGTTTTAGTAAATAACATTAGCTATTGTAATCACCGCTAAAGATTTTACACCAAATAAGCCCTTTCGTACTCAGGTAATTCGTACCTAAAGCATATTCATACATAACCCAACCAACGACTCAATTCGCGATATTAGTTTACGTCAGTAGAATCTAGACTATAGAAGGGATCTCTATTGTTCCTGCTTGATCTGAGTACAATAGACTGAGCCTCATCAGATCATCTGTGATACTCGCTGAGTCTGGGAGAATGGAACAGAAGGCTTTCACATCACTCACAGTGCTTCATCTATCTTACTGGTTTACATCAAAGGGCGGCTTACATTTTATCGGCTTACATCTGATTTATAAGTGATGATCGTAGAAAAAGCCAAAAACGCAGATTATAGTGAAATTACGTAACGTTGCTCGTGATTAAAATAACATCTCCATGTTACAGCTTATACAAATAAATTTCAGTTTAGTAGTCTTACGTGTTTGAAATACCGTGAATGTGTTGAATTGCGTATTTTGTATTCGGATTCAGCACACATCTTATAAATGTCTTAACCCGTTGCAACTGATTATTGTAAAATATCCTGTTAACGTTGGAGGAACTATTATAACGTAGGTTAGACATTATTTTACTTTAGTTTTGGGCTAAAAGCTATTTTGTGTGAACTCGTATTTAAGGCATGAAATACTCGCCACAAACCCATGGTTTTAACCTCTATATGGGCATCATATTTACAACACGCGATTCTTAAAGCGATTAAACTTAATTGGTACCTAACCAATAGATAAACGTACTATACTGTATCTTAATTAAATTGGTCAAACTCTAGCAGAACTTGTTTTACTCAGTATCTACAATGAATAACAAATCTTTAATCTACAATAATTTTAAAATGCTAAATACAGATTATTTTGTTATTTTTCTCTAAACAGCTGCTTTAAGCACATGTATTGACGTGCTAAAGTTGCTCTTTATTCCGGGGGAAATAAGGGGTTGGTTTAATGATATTGTACTCCCTATAGAGGAAAATATCGTTCTTTCTAATGATCTTTTTGTGGCATCGACATCAGCTGTTTCAACGAGTTTGTTTGAATTTTAACAGTAACTTACAGAAAATCAGTGTAACAGCTGTTACTTCCAAACAATATAAGTCAGACTGGTCATTTCAAAACACTGTTTACTTAGGGTTTTCATGTTTTGTTTTATATTGAATTTTACATTTTAAAGTTTTTACAGGTTTACAGTTTGTTTTATATTGAAACACATGAATTGATAGACCTAACCATTAATTATTTTTTACATTATGAAAAAGATTTGTTCGTCAATCGTACGTAGTGACCTTTTGATCTTCGCTCATTTAATGTTAAAATTACCTCATATCAAAAAGCGTCACTCTAGGACCCAGTGATGAAATAAACCACTAAATACTTACATAATGCAAAAGCTTCTGTTTGTCAACCGATTACAACCCTTCCAAGATAGTTTTGGAACACCTGGTATAAATACAAACATAATCAGGGAACCCTTAGTATTAGTTAAATAATATGCAAAAGTATTGTCTTCTCTTACTGTATTTGTGCAACTGGCAAGGAGTAAAAGGACTATTACAATAAAGCCAATAGTAGACATGCCTACAAGGACACTTGGACAGCTACTGACAGCCAATTGCACTGAACACTTGTTCAGTGTGAGTACTTCTTATTTAGTATACCAAGATCGCCATGTCTGTTAATAGTTTCTATTGTGCTGCTGTGTTTCTGGTTCATGTTTTATTTCCTGTTAGAGGTCTATTTGTTAAGGGTAAGTGAGTCCGTTTAATTATATGTTATAATATTTGTAATGTTATTAAGTTTAAGAAAACATCCAAATATTGTAGATGAACCACATGTCATCCACGGCTGTACATTTATACATGTGTAGCCTATGTCCTTCTTATTGAAGTTATATACTATGAAAGTTTTATGTTTCATGGTTTAGTACTAAATATAGGATTTAAATATCGTTAAATTATACACAATAACTACAAACTGACAGAAATTGAAGGGTAACTTTAAAGTAGCACCATTTTGCAAAGGACCTAGAGCTAACTAACAAAGGAATTAAAATAGAAATTAAAAAGAAAATTATCACATTATTTCACATATTAATTTGGTTGATAAAACCGTGACCTGTTGGCATATATAAAACCGTGATGTTGATATAAGTATAAAAAAGAATCTTAGCCGATAAATAACAAACTTTATCATGGTTGTAATTGGTTTCTGGGATGCTCTTGAAGTCAACTTACATTTGCCCAGTCGTTTATTCAAGAATTATCTCATCTTCATGGTCATATCTTCATCACCATGGTGACACGTCACACTAAAGTACATTTAACACTAAGTTCACAGTACACACACACGCGGGACGGATAAAAACATTTATATAAATTAAGACGCACATTGAAACAAATACACGGGAGCTCGACCGAGTGCTGCATAAACTGGCGACAGGTGGACACTACTCGTCAGACGTCATTCTCTTATCAGCTGGTTGCATATCTCTATCTCTGTCTTGTCAAGTACTGGATACCTTATTATTTCAAGTACAGTACAAATTACTTGGGTTTTATCATACAGCGGGTGTCCTCTGTATCCTATTTTTTCATTTAAAATATTTTCCTTTTGGTTCTTGTGTCCGTGGTAAATTTCGATTTTTTCGAGGCGGTCTAATATTTTACCTTTACGTAAATGATCTAGGATTTCCATGTTTTTGCTAATGTTGTCATATGTGTGTCCTGTAATTTATGTGCTCTGTAAATTAGGTTCTGGTAAAGGGATCCAATGTGTTCTTTGAAAGAGTGTGAAACGATCTCCCAGTTTGGCCTATGTAAAAACTACTGCAGTCATTGCAATTGATTCGGTACACTCCTGATCCTGAGTAATCATTTTGGGTTGAAACTTTGGTGGGATTAATTTTGTTTTTGAGTTTATTGCTAGTTTTAAAAGATACTATTCTGTACTTTTGAATGTTTTAGTAATAACGTATTAAAAACTTTGTTGTATTCTATACCCACATATCTTTATTGGAACTCTCATAATTATTGGGCTACAGAGTTTTTAGATTATTTTTTTTCTTGTAGACTTCTTAAATTTGGTTTTTAAATATTCATTTTTGGAAAGTTGAACAAAATTTAAACTGAAACCAGTTTGGTCTTTCTTTACATTAGGATGTATGTAAAGTTATAGCAAGTTTTCTTCTAAATAGCTTATAATAACACCTTTTATCAGAAATGCTGCTGTCTTATGACCGCAGTACACAAGTCTTTCAGGCGATTACAAACTGAATGTATTCCATACATTGCGATTGAAATGTCCTTTTGACATACAAAGTTTTAAATATAAACCACTCAATCTAATTTGCATCCGCATGCAGATTCTATGTTCTGGAAATACAGAAACTGCTGGTATCTTTTATTAGTACTCATAACCTTTTCATAAGAAAATTATGGGATGGGGTTGATTATGAGTTGGTGAGTTACTCAAGCTACCTGCACAGGTTTCAATAAAATACCGAGTTATATATTTTGCTTTCAGATGACTCAGAGTACGTACCGTCAGCAGAACTAAGAGTGGATCTTTTCGGAGCCGGACGTTACCAAGCCTACTCACAAAACATGAGCTTAGTTCTGCAAACACGAGACTTGCAAGTAGAGTTGACCGAGCTGGCTTGCGACATCCGAGGTGGAGAAATGCACTACAAGTGCACAGTTACAATAGAACCTACAGACGCTGATCATAAAAGTACAGAAATCACGACGATAACTCACCACGGGTTCAGCTACTACGACGATTCTGATCGAATACCTATCTCACGTGGAAGGAGATCAGTGGTTTTATCGGCAGAAAGTGACTATAACATTACTATTTCGTGTGATGCTGAGTTTTACGTATGGAGACATGGAAGAAGTGTACAAACTCGTGACCATATGGTGTTGCAGCTACCTAGCTTTGGTTATTTCGGGTACGGGAGTCCAGTGTCTGATGTATATTACAAAGTGTTTACTCCTCAATAAACAATTGAGCTATAACAACTGATCTGGGGTTTAACACGATTAGTAACCATGTTTTAATGTAAAAGGTTCTGAAATGGAACAAGAAATAATTGAATGAGATAAACCGAGTGAAACAAAGGCGCAGCGTTCAAAGTTTGATAGTTTTTATTTATTAGAGTTAATTTTTATAGTACGGATTTATATGTGTATATATATTTTAAAATCTAATACTGATTGTTTTACTATTGTTGTAATACGCTTTTTAAATTGATTTCTAAATAAATTATTTTGTCGGGAAGTATTTTACTTTTTATTTTAGCAACAACCCTTCCCCCTGTGAGTTAGAAAGATGTGTGTTCATTATTCTTCAGTTGTGCCTTTCTAAGTATTCACCAGAATGATAGCTAAAACGTTTAATAAAATAGATGGAAATATTCACTACAAGTGAATTTTACTAAATGTTTATCAATTTAAAATTAGAAACGGATTATTCAGGAATGTTTACTGTAGTAAATGTTTAAAGTAATATTTGAAAGTACTTAAAAACGCCGTGGTACGAACGGTTTCAAATTAAAAACATCCAATCAGAACACTTTTTCCTATCTTCTAATAAGTTCATCCGATGCAGTCATTAAGTTTTTAGCTTTTCATTTGTAAACATAGCAACGCTAAAAAGCAAGTAGCGGACTATAATACAAAACCCGACAGTAGTTGTTCTATACCATTGACATGTTGATCGTTGCATCACATTGCGTAATATAGTTAAAGTAAATGATCTCTTGACAAAGGGCTTGCAGAAGTCTTGTTTAGATGAATAACCACTCATATCCCATAGATCCAACGAAAAACAAGGAACAGTCAACACGCAGTTACTTTCCAAACACTGGCTAATCAAGTTTTGAATTATAAAACTAGAAAACCCGTCGAAATTAGTTTTATATTAGATCTCTCTCTAAGTTGATTTTTTTAACTTTAGTAACACTTTGTTGTTGAATATCTATATGCAATTCCTACTTGTTGTGTAATTTATCTACATGTTTTATTCTTATATAAGTTATAAAATTATACTGTAATTGAAATAGATTATTAGAGATTAATTTATTTTAACTAAAGTCTAACAAAACTATATAATGATTTTATAATGAACTAGTGTATGTAGTATAATTGAATTAAGCACACAGACATTTACACCAACAACAGGTCGTGGAGAAGGGTTTAATTGCGTGTTGGAGTGCGGCACGTTATAAGGATCTTTTGTTTCCTTTCAAAGGAAGCGGATAATTAATTTTAGGACCGCGAAAGTGAAACCACGAAGCACGCAATAACTGTCGATACACGTTCAGTTGTTGTTGTTCACAAGATTTACTTTTATAAATAAGAAATCTATACACTTTTTTACATAACACTTAAATAAAAGCACAATTGACACGTTTCGGTGAAACAAACTACTGTTAAGATAATTTTCAATAGTTTTTCTTTAGCTTATAGTTTTACGTGCAACTCTTTTGGCCATGACATAAGAGATAACAGTTTCACAATCGGGTTTTCTCGTGATGATGACAAATTAAAGTAAGAATGTACTCTAGTTAAAAACAAAAGTAAGGTTATATTATTATTTAAAACATAACAATCATGCAACACGTGATTGAATAAACTAAACAGTACAGTACTTAATTGTGTTGGATTTGAAATTAAATTATAAAATGATCTCTTTTGTGAAATTGTTTTGTAGTAAACTTATAGAATTGAAAAGCCTTGTCCCATAAAAATTATTTAATATTTGTTTTATCTTTAAAATTAGTTTTCTTTAAATGCATCTAATCTTGACACCCTTCTGCCTTCAAAATTTGTTGAATTTATTTTGCCACATTGAAAAAGATTTTAAGCCTGAAAGAATATTTGTCTTGCTTCTTAAAGGGATTTTTAAAAATATATAGGCTTATAATACTAGTGGAAAATCTTTCTTGTTAAGAAACAATGTTTTGTAAACTATTTTAATAGATTAACTAGTCTGCTCCAACTCTTAATCAAAGGGTTTAAAGGGGGTTCGTGATTTTAAGGGTCATGATTGTAAAGTGATCATGATCAGTCATTTTAATGTAAAAAAGGGGGGTTTTCGTTTACAGGTAGGTTTTTTATAGACTGGTCAACTGCAAGTACTGTTTCAAGTTTTCCAACTGATAATGAAATATTTTGTTACATTTATTTATGGTTTCGTTCAAACCTTCGTACGTTTACAATATAAGCGGTATCTACTAAAAAATACCGTAATTACGTTATCCACCGTGTGCGGACGTGTTTCTTTGAGTTGTTTCTTGTTGCTAAGTTTTTAGTGTCTCCTATATTAATTTGTAACTTAGTTTACTAGGCATTTTTTTAGGTTTTAGTATTGTTATTCTAACAACTACATGTTGTTTGGTTGTGTTTGACTGGTCAGCTTATGCTGATTACTTTAGGCTAGCTCGTTTTCTAATGTTCTGTGTAATGTTACTTTTCACCTGAAGACGGGATCAGATCGCAGATCCCGAAACGTCGCGATCATCTTGCTCACTAACGATGGAAAATGTCCGCATTAATAGTTTAAACTCTGAAGTATTTCTAACTATAGGAAAAACAGGTAAGTTGAATGGAGTGTAGATCAACACCTCGCAAAGGAATTGAAGGTACCGAGATCAAGTCCTAGTTTTGTTTACAATTAATTGTTTGAATTTCTCAGTGTATTGTTTTACAAATTAAATATACAGTGCAGTAATAACAGAATATCTCATTCACCAATTTTCAAATATCTTACGCTGAACCCTTACTACTTTATTCCTTGCGGATGAATTTAAGGTATCACTGCCGTTGCTTCCTTAGAATGCGAATATTCTTTCTTTTTTTAATACGCTGAATATCAAAGCGCTGAAAACTTAAGTTTTTTGTAGTTTTATTAGGCGACTCAAAACTAAAATTATTGAAAATTGAATTAGTTTCGTACTGCATGATACAATCATTTATCAACGACATCGTGGAAACCTTCACACTCAAAACAGTAACGTTATGATCTATGATTTTGTGTCGTTTTTCTGGCATAATTTTTGTCGTTTGTATCAAAATGTGTAACATTTTGTGGCTATATGAATATGTGATGTGATTTGACTCGACTGCATCACAGGCAATTTACATTGTCGAGGAAAGCAAATGATCGCTTATTTTCTTCTATATTTAAAAATATATAGTTTCTAATGAAATATGTTTAGTAGTTCCAACATATCATACGACATCTTATTGAATTCTAGACCAGTGCTTTGTGTTTACAGCTGTCATTTGATATTGTTTCTGGTAATGAAATCCTCATCTAACATTTAATCATTAGTAATAGCCGTAATATCAAAATCACATTAGACAAAGATTGGTTTTCCTACCTTTAAAAGAATTGTGAAAAAGTCCCGTTCCAAGGATCACAAAACCTCACTAAAACGTTTCACACTAGCTCTTTCAGAGTACGTGTTCTAAGCTCACAAGCCCGTGCCGGAGTTGTTCACCCCAAGACGAACCTAACGGGACTGACGATCCAGCTCGCTCTCCCAACCCCTAATACCGCCCACAGTGCAGCGCAGCCAACGCAACAGGGAGAAAATCCCTCAAGTTCGAGATAAAACCTACCCTCTCCCTATCATTTACAGTGGCGCACTGCTACCAACGCTGAGCCGACGAAATCCCCTCCCTGCCGCAACCGCTTACTTCACAGCTTCCCGAGGAATGTGTGCCAACCTATGAGCGATAATACTCTCCTCCACCCTGGGTTGATTCAATTATGTGCACTGAGTCTGGAATTAGTTATTAGAGATAAGCTGCTCATGTTATCGTACCTACTAACCAATCAGCTGTTAAGGATTGTAGATTGCTCAACTGTGATTGGTGATTAGTCCAGGTATTACAACCAATGACGTGTTTGTAATCCGGCCGATTAGTTTAATCATTGAGGTTTGTAGAAATGTATTTGGTGTGCATTATATTAGTCGAAGGATTACATTATCGGGATTATTCTCATTTTAGATATCTTACATTGATTTTCTTTACGTTTATTTAACTGTAAGGCTTGGAGTTGTAACGTCATAAAGTTAAGAAGGCTTGAGGTATACCTCAGTTAAACGCATTGACCCAGTGTTCTTCAATACTGTGTTTGTATTTAGCCGTTAATAGATGAGAAGCTATAAAAGCACTAATATAAACAAATATACGTATAACGACTAAAATACTGGTTTGCGCTATCTATGTAATGTATGTACTTCTTGCTTATATGGAAATAAAGTGGATTCTGATTCTGATTCTATGTTAGACGACATTAAATTGAGTTAAGGTGAAATATAGATATATCATGTGATTCATAAGTATAAAGTTATTCATATTGTTTCATATAAACATGTTACATTGACAAGCCTGAAGTTTCTTGTATGCAGAAACTAATCTATATTTTAGTAATTACACAATTTAGCAAACGCCGTAAACGAGAATTGAAAATGATAATTCTAATAATTTTCTTATAAATGTGTAAGCATCTATCTCAGTTTTGTAACACTCAAACATAAAATAGAAGATTTCAAAATATCGACGTTCTATTGACCGGAAGTGTAGCTCAGCTTAGGCCAATTCAAAAGACAATACATACTATTATAGTTGTAAATATAACAGTGTGTTTCTGGGTTGTTCGACCAGTTATTTAAAAAAATTAAATACCAATAGTAAATTGTCTAAAGCTTTCCTTTTGATGAAAAGCTTACAAGAAACTTGTCAGCTTCAAAGTTAAGACTTCTAACAAGGTCCCACGAGGTTAGCTCTAACTTTGAACAAGATCTTACACAGACAAGATTAGTGGTTTGTTACTTTTAGACTCTGCCTTAGTTATAGGTAGTTAGATTGAACCGTATTGTTTTCATGTACTATTAAGCTGTTTTTATTTTTAGCTTTTAATTTGATTATACTAATTAGGTAGGTTTACTATAGCAAATATTAACGTTAGTCAAGCCAACCATGCATTATAGAAAAACTAATCAGCTCAGCAATGTGACTTTTTTACAGTAACAGTTTCAGTCAGAGCATCAAATTTGAAAAATAAAAATGGCAGAACTATTTAACCGTCTAAAATATGAAAATCTCAAATTAAGATAATTTTTTATGTAGAAATTATACTAATTTATAACAAACATATTATGTTTTAGAAACTAATCAAGTGCCTCTACACTTGTAAACAAAAACAATATGGCTGCAACCAAATGCAAAGACCCTAAAATATTTCCAAAAATACGATAAGAATAATGAATCATCTGTGATTGTGAACAAGTAAAAGTGGAACTTTGTTACAGTATTAAACTCTTGTGAAACTAGCCTAGTCAAAATCAAAATTGTTTATTGTGGTTAACAAATAAATGCGGTCGCAAACGTCATTATAATTAGTTATCAATGATCTTTAAAGTACAGTTTTATCATACTAAAACTAAAATATAATCTTATCCGTCAAAAGGATATATACACTGTAGTCTTAACCAACTAAAATACTGTTTAGAGGTTTTCTATATGGAATTAAATTTAAATATCCTTTTATACTATCAGGGACATGGTTGTATATTTTAATTGAGGAGTAAAAGGTTTATTTTTCTGATAAAAGGACGTGGAATGTGGTGGGATTGCCAGTTGGTTAGAATTACGCAAATGGTACAAAGAATATGTAGTCTGAAAAAAATGATATTTTTGAAGACAAAGCATTAAGACACCGTGATATACAGGGTGTGAGTGAACTCTCTGGACAGACTCCGTAGACGTTTTCCTTGCGTCTAAACAATAGTATTTTGCCTTAAAACGCGTTATTTTGTCTACGGCGCGTTGTTGTCCGATTGTCTGTGTGGATGTGTTTTTTACTAAATAAGTTATGACAGTAAAACTACTACACCGATTGTCACCAAACTCTGGTCAAAGACTTAAAGTGCTACTTTCTAATGAGGCAAACATAATTATTGATTTTGGCCTGCAAACTCCAAAATGGCGGAGTTTATATACATCTTTTCATTGATAGATTTTGGAAATAAAATTAAATATACTAAAAACAGTTGTTTGTGTTAGTTTGTTGTAAAGTCACTCTTTTTAGCTAATACATTTTAAACAACCGCAATTCTTAAATTTGAGTGCTAAATTCAATAATTATTTGTTCCTAATTAGAAATTGGCATTTTAAGTTTTTCACCAAAGTTTAATGACGACTTGTGCATTGGTTTTGTTGTCATAAATATTTAAGTACAAAACACATCCACGCAGACAGACGGACAACGAAGCACCGGGGACCCCAGTTTATATGGTAGAATATTATTGTTTTCACTCAAGAAAACGTCTACAAAGTATGTCCAGAGAGTTCACCGACACCCTGTATATGGTTGAACATTTCAGAACATTATTGGACTGAAAACTCCCCTACATACTTTTAGATCTCTTAGGCCCAAACAATACCTGAAAGCTTGTTTGTATTTTAAAATATGATTACTTCGTTTTCAAAACCACTAATAGAGACTGTTTATTTCATTACAAAAGTGGGATAAGGCAACTATAGCAAGCAGCAAGAAAAATCTTTGACTTGAAAAGGTAGTTAATTCTTCTAAGAATGAAAATACCGCTACTTAACCGTCCTGCTACTTTGTCAATATGACTATTAAATTTAAACCCTAAGCCAATCATGAGTCCTAGAGTAATAGCTTGAGTGGCTGAATTTCAAAATCACCTTTCGTAATATGGTCATTAGAAAGGGACTGTTTAGTCCAAAGTATAAATATTTTGTCTTACTTGCATTTATTAGAAGACAGTTTGAATCTTCCCACTAAATAAGGGGCTTCCCTCAACAAACATAGCAAATTACAGTTTAAGAGGTAGGCTATTAATAGGATAAACAAAATTAAGAATCACCCGCAAAAAGACGGAAATTCCTCTTACTTAGAGAATTCATTATGTCAATAAAATTTTGGGAAAAGGACAGAATAAGCCACCCTGGCTCAATCAACAAGGCTTTGTCAGTGATACACAATAGCAAGCAATCTTGCGAGGTCACTGTGAAACATCTTTACTGGACAGCTTAGATATATTGTATGAAGAAGAAGATGTGGCGAGATTAAATATGGCCACCCTGTCTCAATCAACAAGGCTTTGTCAGTGATACACAATAGCAAGCAATCTTGCGAGGTCACTGTGAAACATCTTTACTGGACAGCTTAGATATATTGTATGAAGAAGAGAGATGTGGCGAGATTAAATATGGCCACCCTGTCTCAATCAACAAGGCTTTGTCAGTGATACACAATAGCAAGCAATCTTGCGAGGTCACTGTGAAACATCTTTACTGGACAGCTTAGATATATTGTATGAAGAAGATGTGTGCGAGATTAAATATGGCCACCCTGTCTCAATCAACAAGGCTTTGTCAGTGATACACAATAAGCAATCTTGCGAGGTCACTGTGAAACATCTTTACTGGACAGCTTAGATATATTGTATGAAGAAGAGAAGATGTGGCGAGATTAAATATGGCCACCCTGTCTCAATCAACAAGGCTTTGTCAGTGATACACAATAGCAAGCAATCTTGCGAGGTCACTGTGAAACATCTTTACTGGACAGCTTAGATATATTGTATGAAGAAGAGAGATGTGGCGAGATTAAATATGGCCACCCTGTCTCAATCAACAAGGCTTTGTCAGTGATACACAATAGCAAGCAATCTTGCAGGTCACTGTGAAACATCTTTACTGGACAGCTTAGATATATTGTATGAAGAAGAGAAGATGTGGCGAGATTAAATATGGCCACCCTGTCTCAATCAACAAGGCTTTGTCAGTGATACACAATAGCAAGCAATCTTGCGAGGTCACTGTGAAACATCTTTACTGGACAGCTTAGATATATTGTAAAGAAGATGTGGCGAGATTAAATATGGCCACCCTGTCTCAATCAACAAGGCTTTGTCAGTGATACACAATAGCAAGCAATCTTGCGAGGTCACTGTGAAACATCTTTACTGGACAGCTTAGATATATTGTATGAAGAGAAGATGGCGAGATTAAATATGGCCACCCTGTCTCAATCAACAAGGCTTTGTCAGTGATACACATAGCAAGCAATCTTGCGAGGTCACTGTGAAACATCTTTACTGGACAGCTTAGATATATTGTATGAAGAAGAGAAGATGTGGCGAGATTAAATATGGCCACCCTGTCTCAATCAACAAGGCTTTGTCAGTGATACACAATAGCAAGCAATCTTGCGAGGTCACTATCTTTACTGGACAGCTTAGATATATTGTATGAAGAAGAAGATGTGGCGAGATTAAATATGGCCACCCTGTCTCAATCAACAAGGCTTTGTCAGTGATACACAATAGCAAGCAATCTTGCGAGGTCACTGTGAAACATCTTTACTGGACAGCTTAGATATATTGTGAAGAAGAGAGATGTGGCGAGATTAAATATGGCCACCTGTCTCAATCAACAAGGCTTTGTCAGTGATACACAATAGCAAGCAATCTTGCGAGGTCACTGTGAAACATCTTTACTGGACAGCTTAGATATATTGTATGAAGAAGAAGATGTGGCGAGATTAAATATGGCCACCCTGTCTCAATCAACAAGGCTTTGTCAGTGATACACAATAGCAAGCAATCTTGCGAGGTCACTGTGAAACATCTTTACTGGACAGCTTAGATATATTGTATGAAGAAGAGAAGATGTGGCGAGATTAAATATGGCCACCCTGTCTCAATCAACAAGGCTTTGTCAGTGATACACAATAGCAAGCAATCTTGCGAGGTCACTGTGAAACATCTTTACTGGACAGCTTAGATATATTGTATGAAGAAGAGAAGATGTGGCGAGATTAAATATGGCCACCCTGTCTCAATCAACAAGGCTTTGTCAGTGATACACAATAGCAAGCAATCTTGCGAGGTCACTGTGAAACATCTTTACTGGACAGCTTAGATATATTGTATGAAGAAGAGAAGATGTGGCGAGATTAAATATGGCCACCCTGTCTCAATCAACAAGGCTTTGTCAGTGATACACAATAGCAAGCAATCTTGCGAGGTCACTGTGAAACATCTTTACTGGACAGCTTAGATATATTGTATGAAGAAGAGAAGATGTGGCGAGATTAAATATGGCCACCCTGTCTCAATCAACAAGGCTTTGTCAGTGATACACAATAGCAAGCAATCTTGCGAGGTCACTGTGAAACATCTTTACTGGACAGCTTAGATATATTGTATGAAGAAGAGAAGATGTGGCGAGATTAAATATGGCCACCCTGTCTCAATCAACAAGGCTTTGTCAGTGATACACAATAGCAAGCAATCTTGCGAGGTCACTGTGAAACATCTTTACTGGACAGCTTAGATATATTGTATGAAGAAGAGAAGATGTGGCGAGATTAAATATGGCCACCCTGTCTCAATCAACAAGGCTTTGTCAGTGATACACAATAGCAAGCAATCTTGCGAGGTCACTGTGAAACATCTTTACTGGACAGCTTAGATATATTGTATGAAGAAGAGAAGATGTGGCGAGATTAAATATGGCCACCCTGTCTCAATCAACAAGGCTTTGTCAGTGATACACAATAGCAAGCAATCTTGCGAGGTCACTGTGAAACATCTTTACTGGACAGCTTAGATATATTGTATGAAGAAGAGAGAATGTGGCGAGATTAAATATGGCCACCCTGTCTCAATCAACAAGGCTTTGTCAGTGATACACAATAGCAAGCAATCTTAGGTCACTGTGAAACATCTTTACTGGACAGCTTAGATATATTGTATGAAGAAGAGAAGATGTGGCGAGATTAAATATGGCCACCCTGTCTCAATCAACAAGGCTTTGTCAGTGATACACACATAGCAAGCAATCTTGCGAGGTCACTGTGAAACATCTTTACTGGACAGCTTAGATATATTGTATGAAGAAGAGAAGATGTGGCGAGATTAAATATGGCCACCCTGTCTCAATCAACAAGGCTTTGTCAGTGATACACAATAAGCAATCTTGCGAGGTCACTGTGAAACATCTTTACTGGACAGCTTAGATATATTGTATGAAGAAGAGAGATGTGGCGAGAAATTAATATGTCTCAATCAACAAGGCTTTGTCAGTGATACACAATAGCAAGCAATCTTGCGAGGTCACTGTGAAACATCTTTACTGGACAGCTTAGATATATTGTATGAAGAAGAGAAGATGTGGCGAGATTAAATATGGCCACCCTGTCTCAATCAACAAGGCTTTGTCAGTGATACACAATAGCAAGCAATCTTGCGAGGTCACTGTGAAACATCTTTACTGGACAGCTTAGATATATTGTATGAAGAAGAGAAGATGTGGCGAGATTAAATGGCCACCCTGTCTCAATCAACAAGGCTTTGTCAGTGATACACAATAGCAAGCAATCTTGCGAGGTCACTGTGAAACATCTTTACTGGACAGCTTAGATATATTGTATGAAGAAGAGAAGATGTGGCGAGATTAAATATGGCCACCCTGTCTCAATCAACAAGGCTTTGTCAGTGATACACAATAGCAAGCAATCTTGCGAGGTCACTGTGAAACATCTTTACTGGACAGCTTAGATATATTGTATGAAGAAGAGAAGATGTGGCGAGATTAAATATGGCCACCCTGTCTCAATCAACAAGGCTTTGTCAGTGATACACAATAGCAAGCAATCTTGCGAGGTCACTGTGAAACATCTTTACTGGACAGCTTAGATATATTGTATGAAGAAGAGAAGTGTGAGATTAAATATGGCCACCCTGTCTCAATCAACAAGGCTTTGTCAGTGATACACAATAGCAGCAATCTTGCGAGGTCACTGTGAAACATCTTTACTACAGATATATTGTATGAAGAAGAGAGATGTGGCGAGATTAAATATGGCCACCCTGTCTCAATCAACAAGGCTTTGTCAGTGATACACAATAGCAAGCAATCTTGCGAGGTCACTGTGAAACATCTTTACTGGACAGCTTAGATATATTGTATGAAGAAGAGAAGTGTGGCGAGATTAAATATGGCCACCCTGTCTCAATCAACAAGGCTTTGTCAGTGATACACAATAGCAAGCAATCTTGCGAGGTCACTGTGAAACATCTTTACTGGACAGCTTAGATATATTGTATGAAGAAGAGAAGATGTGGCGAGATTAAATATGGCCACCCTGTCTCAATCAACAAGGCTTTGTCAGTGATACACAATAGCAAGCAATCTTGCGAGGTCACTGTGAAACATCTTTACTGGACAGCTTAGATATATTGTATGAAGAAGAGAAGATGTGGCGAGATTAAATATGGCCACCCTGTCTCAATCAACAAGGCTTTGTCAGTGATACACAATAGCAAGCAATCTTGCGAGGTCACTGTGAAACATCTTTACTGGACAGCTTAGATATATTGTATGAAGAAGATGTGTGGCGAGATTAAATATGGCCCTGTCTCAATCAACAAGGCTTTGTCAGTGATACACAATAGCAAGCAATCTTGCGAGGTCACTGTGAAACATCTTTACTGGACAGCTTAGATATATTGTATGAAGAAGAGAGATGTGGCGAGATTAAATGGCCACCCTGTCTCAATCAACAAGGCTTTGTCAGTGATACACAATAGCAAGCAATCTTGCGAGGTCACTGTGAAACATCTTTACTGGACAGCTTAGATATATTGTATGAAGAAGAGATGTTGGCGAGATTAAATATGGCCACCCTGTCTCAATCAACAAGGCTTTGTCAGTGATACACAATAGCAAGCAATCTTGCGAGGTCACTGTGAAACATCTTTACTGGACAGCTTAGATATATTGTATGAAGAAGAAGATGTGGCGAGATTAAATATGGCCACCCTGTCTCAATCAACAAGGCTTTGTCAGTGATACACAATAGCAAGCAATCTTGCAAGGTCACTGTGAAACATCTTTACTGGACAGCTTAGATATATTGTATGAAGAAGAGATGTGGCGAGATTAAATATGGCCACCCTGTCTCAATCAACAAGGCTTTGTCAGTGATACACAATAGCAAGCAATCTTGCGAGGTCACTGTGAAACATCTTTACTGGACAGCTTAGATATATTGTATGAAGAAGAGAAGATGTGGCGAGATTAAATATGGCCACCCTGTCTCAATCAACAAGGCTTTGTCAGTGATACACAATAGCAAGCAATCTTGCGAGGTCACTGTGAAACATCTTTACTGGACAGCTTAGATATATTGTATGAAGAAGAGATGTGGCGAGATTAAATATGGCCACCCTGTCTCAATCAACAAGGCTTTGTCAGTGATACACAATAGCAAGCAATCTTGCGAGGTCACTGTGAAACATCTTTACTGGACAGCTTAGATATATTGTATGAAGATGTGGCGAGATTAAATATGGCCACCCTGTCTCAATCAACAAGGCTTTGTCAGTGATACACAATAGCAAGCAATCTTGCGAGGTCACTGTCTTTACTGGACAGCTTAGATATATTGTATGAAGAAGAAGATGTGGCGAGATTAAATATGGCCACCCTGTCTCAATCAACAAGGCTTTGTCAGTGATACACAATAGCAAGCAATCTTGCGAGGTCACTGTGAAACATCTTTACTGGACAGCTTAGATATATTGTATGAAGAAGAAGATGTGGCGAGATTAAATATGGCCACCCTGTCTCAATCAACAAGGCTTTGTCAGTGATACACAATAGCAAGCAATCTTGCGAGGTCACTGTGAAACATCTTTACTGGACAGCTTAGATATATTGTATGAAGATGTGGCGAGATTAAATATGGCCACCCTGTCTCAATCAACAAGGCTTTGTCAGTGATACACAATAGCAAGCAATCTTGCGAGGTCACTGTGAAACATCTTTACTGGACAGCTTAGATATATTGTATGAAGAAGGAGATGTGGCGAGATTAAATGGCCACCCTGTCTCAATCAACAAGGCTTTGTCAGTGATACACAATAGCAAGCAATCTTGCGAGGTCACTGTGAAACATCTTTACTGGACAGCTTAGATATATTGTATGAAGAAGAGAAGATGTGGCGAGATTAAATATGGCCACCCTGTCTCAATCAACAAGGCTTTGTCAGTGATACACAATAGCAAGCAATCTTGCGAGGTCACTGTGAAACATCTTTACTGGACAGCTTAGATATATTGTATGAAGAAGAGAGAATGTGGCGAGATTAAATATGGCCACCCTGTCTCAATCAACAAGGCTTTGTCAGTGATACACAATAGCAAGCAATCTTGCGAGGTCACTGTGAAACATCTTTACTGGACAGCTTAGATATATTGTATGAAGAAGAAGATGTGGCGAGATTAAATATGGCCACCCTGTCTCAATCAACAAGGCTTTGTCAGTGATACACAATAGCAAGCAATCTTGCGAGGTCACTGTGAAACATCTTTACTGGACAGCTTAGATATATTGTATGAAGAAGAGAAGATGTGGCGAGATTAAATATGGCCACCCTGTCTCAATCAACAAGGCTTTGTCAGTGATACACAATAGCAATCTTGCGAGGTCACTGTGAAACATCTTTACTGGACAGCTTAGATATATTGTATGAAGAAGAGAAGATGTGGCGAGATTAAATATGGCCACCCTGTCTCAATCAACAAGGCTTTGTCAGTGATACACAATAGCAAGCAATCTTGCGAGGTCACTGTGAAACATCTTTACTGGACAGCTTAGATATATTGTATGAAGAAGAGAAGATGTGGCGAGATTAAATATGGCCACCCTGTCTCAATCAACAAGGCTTTGTCAGTGATACACAATAGCAAGCAATCTTGCGAGGTCACTGTGAAACATCTTTACTGGACAGCTTAGATATATTGTATGAAGAAGAGAGAATGTGGAGAGATTAAATATGGCCACCCTGTCTCAATCAACAAGGCTTTGTCAGTGATACACAATAGCAAGCAATCTTGCGAGGTCACTGTGAAACATCTTTACTGGACAGCTTAGATATATTGTATGAAGAAGAGAAGATGTGGCGAGATTAAATATGGCCACCCTGTCTCAATCAACAAGGCTTTGTCAGTGATACACAATAGCAAGCAATCTTGCGAGGTCACTGTGAAACATCTTTACTGGACAGCTTAGATATATTGTATGAAGAAGAGAAGTGTGGCGAGATTAAATATGGCCACCCTGTCTCAATCAACAAGGCTTTGTCAGTGATACACAATAGCAAGCAATCTTGCGAGGTCACTGTGAAACATCTTTACTGGACAGCTTAGATATATTGTATGAAGAGGAGAAGATTAAATATGGTTTCAGTGTTTGAACCAAGTATTGATATTTTTTTAAATACAATTGATATCTTTTTAAGTATAATTGATCTCATCTAGATTATATTTACTGTACTGCCAAATACAATTGATATATTCAGTAATACATGTAATATCTTCTCATGGACAACAACCACTCTCTCAAATTCACTATACACATTCTCATATGAAACTGCAAAAGGTAGAAAACTTAAAAACCTGTTGATTGGAGACTAAACCTGCCTCTCATCTAGTTTAAAGACAAGAACCCTACCTCACTTCTTCACCATCTCTTAGTCTAGGCTACAGTTTTGTGTCACGCACACTTGCATCCCTTGCTAGTAACTTTTTAAAATTTAACTATAATAATGAAAAATCGGGCCGACACGCAACTAAGGGCTAGAAACCTGGTGGCATGAGTAAGACAAAATTTCTTTTGCGATTTGTTATTTTAATTTGCTAATTGTAACTCTAGTTCGTTACTCTTACAGTCTCGGAACGCCTATATAGTAAAATATATTGAGAAGCTAAGGCCGAAGAAGTTGAGACTGTGTGTGCAGCAAACTGGAATTAAATTGGGTGGATTAGAGTAACAAATTGCAAATGAATAGGGTTAACTCATGCCAATGGTACTTTAGCGCTTAGCTGCCTGTCAGCCTTGTTTTTATTTTATCTTTAGAACCGCAACTTTTATGTATCCGTTAAGAGACACATGTACGTCTGTGTTAATCGGTGTTTTTCTTTTCGGTTGATCGGTTGAACTTTCAAAACGAGAAGAACGCACTTATTTGATTATAGGTTATAGACATTGTAAAAGAATGAATAGATCTTGGAGAGAATAAGAAAACTTCATCTACAGTTTTACAACCCTTGGGTTTATAGGGGGAGGCTAGACGCTGTGTATTGCCCCAATAAAACGATATTCCGAGATCTCGTTATGTGGAAACCAATCTTCAAACTACTTCCAAGATAGACTTCAATCTTGGTTAAAGATGATTGGAATCATACAAAATAACTGTCTTCTAAACTATATAATTTATTTTAAAACGGTTTCTTAAAAGGTGATCAACGCCTAGAAGAAAGTTTCTTTCATTAAAACCTTCTATAATTTTAAAAATTCAAGATTAAAAATTTTAAATGGAGCCAAGGACACGTGTAAGTATTTACAACCAAGAAGTACACAAATTGTAACGTCTGTTTGAGTACTCCCTTGGAAGGTTGCAAAATACTTTTAGTTTCTCAAGCTTTTTTGTTTTAAGTCGTCAGTCTGTAGAAAACCCCCGTATTGTTATTTTGACCCTGGTTAACAAAAGTAACCGCTGTTAACTCGCAGGTAGTTGGGCAGATTGCGGCAATTTGCTGACCACAATAACTTGATTGCCGTCATTACAGGAGAACCGAGCACGTGACCTACGCTTTTTCTACCTCAATAAATCTTATTTTCCAAATGTAAGGCACATCGGAAAGTTGATTAAAAACTATTTAAATAAATACCCTATCTCAAATAAATGTTATTTATGGATTTTGGTATCGGCGTAACTTCGCGTTTTATTTAAAGTAAAAATTTCTTAACGTGTTAGTTGCGTAATAAAGCATCAATCTGATCAGTAATTTCTAAAGAGTTTTTAATTTGGTTGAAAATCTAATACACATTTAAACAAAACACTATGCAAGTAAACAATCACCTTCATCGAGACACCCCAGAAGTTACTATTTTTTATATTTTAGCCTAATTACGACATTCTTTTAAGTATTTTAATAGATACCTGAATTTTTATACATTAGCTTCGTTGATTCTTGATAAAGCTTAAGGTATAGACTAAAAATGGTTCAGTTTATGGTCGCTTAAATCTTTTTATAAGTCATTTATAAGTCTTTTGTGTAAGTACTTACATAAGTCTTTTGGAAACAGCAAACCAATTAGTCTTGAAAATAGTTATTTAATGTGTATCACAACTTTACTAATTTTTGCGTTACTTTACTAATCAGCTTAAAAGCGACCTATATAGTAAGCAGGAAAATGTGACTCTCGAAATAATTAAAACCTTCGCCTACAGGCAAATCTTTGTAATACACATCTTACTTCAGTTAACACTAAGTATTTTCTTTCTTAAGGAGGTATACCTATGAGCCTTGAATGGAAATAAAACTTCTTATGTCAATATACTGACACTCAATGAGTTTGCAACTTTCACAATATTTCCCTTAAAATTAGACGTAGAGAGATTTTTTAGAATATGATCCAGCTTTAAAATATGATTTAACGTTCTGAAATTTTATTTTTTCCGTTAGCAAGCATTGGTTCTAAACTGGAATATAAAAATTTACACTAGAATATCGCAACTTGAAAGTGTTTAAACATTTCAATCCTCCTTTGTTGGAAGTTTGTTGTTGACGACAGTACAATGTAACTCTTGTAACTCTTATCAAACATGAACTCAAGCGTAAGGACAGGCCTATTTTCTGTTCTAACTTTCATCAGGAAATAGCACAACAAATTCAAACCATGGTATCAAGGACTTAACATAGGCTATAAAACATTAAACTATTGATAGGCACTTGGTTCTAAAATCCTACACATGTATGGGTTGCCCGAGATTCGTAAACCTAACGTTCAGCTTAGGTATATGAACATGTTTCGTGATTTGCGGGGCAGAGAATGTTTCTAAGGTTTTGTTAGTTGTTTTAAGTTCTTTGTTAGGAAAACCTGATTCATTCATCAAAACACTAAAGAATTTCTGTCCATTGGCTGTGCGTTAGTAGGTATGATTCACCGAATAGGGGACTTTCTAAAAGCTGTTAATCATTTTAACTCCTTTTTAGGACAACCTGATTCATTACTCAACGCTCTGAAGAATGTCCCCTCAGTTCCTGTGCATGAATCGGTATTCTTTTGTTCTATGTTACAGTAGGTTAGTCTAATTTACGGCTGTGATTGGTTGTACGCTTCTCCAAGCCAGCCAATGCGACTGTTTGGTGGCTGGCCAGGCAATGATTCAGTGGGCAGCTGTCACTGGCCGTAGACACGCTTGATTTCTCTATTTGTCTTTTAATTTTTAAAGTTGTTGTTCATTTGTATTGTTGTCTAGGCTAGTGTTATCAAATCAAATAAGTGTAAAGGAAAAAGAAAGTAAAACAAACACAAATGATGTCAACAAAAATAAAAGTACTGTCATTTGGATGTTGGTCATTGGTTTACTTGTGCTAATTACTCACCTATGACGGGATTAGATTCCAGATCCCAAAAGGTCGTGTTCTTTATGTTATTCAAAAACTATGGAAAAATGTATCTCATAATAGTTCAACCTCAAAAATTGTTATAACGTAACAATTTTCATTTTCGTTTTTATGTTCGATTTCTAGAAAGGACAAGCGGAAGTATGTGGCAGTTGCCGGAAGTTGTAAGGAGATCACGTCAGCGAGTTCCTGATTGGATTTCCTTTTTAAGGGCAAGAAATGTCGTGAACAGTCTTTTTGGTGTTTGACCTGCGTTGCATACGTCTACTAGATAAGCGTTTGGTATGGTTCACTTTATCATATGTTACAACAAATCTTAAAAACTAAAGATTGATAGAAAGAAATGGTGGTTGCAAGGTGTCATTTTTTATACGGTTAAACCAAAGAAATTTTTTAAATAGATTCTATTTTGTTCAGACAACCTCAGTTAATCAAATTCTAGGATCAGGAACTATCAGTTCACTTGTGATGGTTTCTATTCGACACTAACCGGTTATTTGAGGTTTGCTATATACATGGTCGTGTTTAAAATAAAGGCAAGAAAAAGGGCAGATATTTAACTATAAAGGCATAAAATGAGGTTCTTCTGAAAGTGGTTTGGTATCTCATCGGAATAACATCAATTATATATTTTCACAGAGTTGGCGTGTTTATAAGTTATACAGTATAATCAGGATAAATCGATTGAGTGTTACAGTGTCAACATGGACAAATTGTAGATAATTGTACAGGGTTCAAATATTTAGTTAATTACACGGAAAACTTTTGTCAAAACCCTCATAAGGTATACCATATGATTTTCTGGTATATAAATCATGAACAGCTGTAAAGGTGTAGAATGTGTACATGTTTGTGATAGAACCTGTTTAAAAGTCTTGATGAGGGTAATTGATGTTGAAAATAACCAACGATTATACAAACAAAATAATGAATCTCAGGCATTTATGAACCTCAAGAAAGGGCCTGGTATGAAGCATTTATAAACATGACTCAAAAGACGTCATTTCGGGACTTTAAAACATACAGAAAAGAGTAATGGACTTCCTGAATATCATACCAGTTAAAAACCTCTAGCACTGCTACCAACAGTGGAAACAACAATGGTGTGTAGCTGCTCAAGCGGATGGCATAGATTTAAAAACAAAATCCGTGGTCAATGAAAAATGAGTCTCATTACTTTTCTGCCACACCTCTTAAATGTTGATGTTTTTATATCGGTGTAACACTGTATGTTGCTGTTTGCTGAACCGGATATAACAGCCTCGTATGTCGCTTTGCTTGTTAGTGACGCCATTTATTGTACCGTTTGTCAGATTCTCATAATAATTGGCTGGTTCGATGTTTTCTCTGTGTGTTATTGCATTTTTCAGAGAGCCAATGTATACTGTCTATTATATTCAGTAACTCGTCCCAATATCAACTCAATGATTCACCGTTTACTGAGCATTCCGTTAAATGAGAGTAACTATAAACAGGAAGTCAACATTATAAAATCTATCGCCATGGCTAATGGTTACAAGAAAAGCATGATAGACAGACTGATAAATAAAAGAATAATAGAAATAAAAACCAGTGTAACAACGAACCAATATAGCTACCGACGCCCCAACCCCCAAATTTGTCTGTGTAGGAGTATAATAACAACGTTAAGCACGGATTGAGAAAACTCTTGACCATCAAATATCAAGCTTGCATTTAAAACTACCAAAACAGAGTCCGTAATATCTTACAACATAACACCCGTAACAATACAAAATTTGACAGACCTGGGTGTACAGGTAGTTTGTAAAACTGTAATAGTGTTTATATCGGACAGACTGGCCGTGCATTTGCAACTATATTTAAAGAGCATAGACCAGATCAGAACCACTAATCAAAATCATCTTTCTCTCAGCACCTCATAGACCATAACCATGATCTTGGAAATATTGAGAACAACCTAGACATTCTCTACGTTTGTAGAAAGGGTAAAAACTGATAGCTACGCTCGAGGAGCTGGAGATTTACAGGCATTTCCAAGAAAACCAACATACAATTTTAAACAAGAAACTTAGATTCAGCCTGCGTAATTTTTTTAATTCGATCACAGGCCGTCAACCCGTCTGCTATCAGCTGTTCAACCACCACCAATGAACTCTCACCAGATCGCAGCACTGCACGGCACAGCTGATAACAAATAACCTCAAATCCTGTCCAGTCTGTCAACTACCGGCTCGTGGTCGTGACGCGTAAGTAGGCCTACTTGCACATTTTGTTAGTTTAACGTTCCATGTTTGTTTTGTCATATTCGTCACCATGTACTTTGTGACGTGTTTTATACTCTCGACAATCCTAGCTGAGCTACCATTAGTGTATTTCAATTTTTTTTAATGTGTACTACCACCAAAGATGGGGCCATTGTCCCATAAAGATGTAGTGGAACTCCACTCATTTGAAACTGTTTGACGAGGTAATTTACCACTTATATAATAAAAGCGTATTTCATATGGTACTTAATTTGGTTAGTAATCAAGCTTGCAGAGTAAGGTCTCACTTTAAACCCACAACATGTTTATCATAAACACCTACTAAAAGAAAATCTTCTAAATTTGGAAGGTATGCCCAGGTTTGTTTGATCGCGAAATGCTGACAAAGAAATAAGCGTCTGAATTCAGATTTAATCCACAGTTCAGCTGTTGTCTTCAAATTTTCTTTTGTAATGAACTGGCTTTATGAACTTACTAAATCAATATCTTTAGTTAGATGACGTTTGAAGACATAAAGCAATAGCAGACACTTCAAAAGTTACATTATATAATATGTAATAAGTGCATAAACAACAAATACGAAGAACATTTAGTGTGCAGTACTTGTACTTGCAGTGACATTTTTTTTAAATCTTAAAACTCTTGGAAAGTTTAGCAACAAAATGTAACCATTGCTGACAAACTGTGCAGGTGATGGCAACTTTTATAATTTACAATTGAATAAATTTGAGGAGTTTTAGATGTTATACTTGAAGAATTCTTAGCTCTCCAACAACGTTTAAATAACGTATTCAGAGTAAAATTGTAAAGCTTAAGAAGTATGAAAAAGAACCAAAGTTCACAAACTTGAATCAGTGACTGATAATCTTCGGGATATAATGAATTTTGTTCAACGCTTTAGGAGTCTTAGCTTTAAGGCCCCGTCAAGTTCGCTTGGAATCTTTTTCCGATTATCTGAAATCTTTTTATAGTGACAATGTAACTTCTTTTCATTATCTTGTTTGACAAACCTTTTCTCTGTTTCGGTATTTTCGTATGTTTTTATAACGTAAAGCCAAGTGTCTGTACCCTGATCATTAAAAGACTCAGTGTTTTGTTTATTTTATTTGTGTACTTGAAATATTTACTAATAAAAGTTACATACAACTCCAAATGTAAATGTTTACAAACAAATTAATTATTATTTTTCACAAAACCTTTTAACTAATAGCTATTACAAGACAATTATTACAGGTTGTTTTGGGGTTAAATTGCGGTATTTAGATGTGTAAAACGAGACACACATAATCTTCTTCTTATCTCAAGGCCGTAGAAAGTACATCTTTCAGCAAAATTGTCTTCCTTGGAATTTCTATTTTAGTGTACAATTTGTGTTCATTCACACATATTATATCTGTCGCATTTAAACTTAAACTGTGGTAAAACTGGAATCTTACACAACTGTTGCAGGTAAAACTGCATATTTTTGTATAACAACTAGCGTAGTTGCAGGTACACCCCCGTACGCAACTTTCCTCTAGTTAAAAAATAAAACGTGTCTGTACAAACTCTTTAACATAATATTTCAATAGCTCCTATCAGAAAACTAATTTCTTTGTTGATCTTCTGAGTATATAACCGTAAATTAAAGAAAAGACAACAGAAGGAAGACTTTTCGCAAAGTTAGTTAAAATGTGTATCAGTTATTTTATTGCTTTGGCCATTATAACAAGATGTACATAATTGTCTCCTATCACGATTATGAGTTTTATCTTATATCAAACATTTACCAAGTTCTGTTATAAAGTTTTATTTAGGCCTATAGTTATATTTATTTACTTTCATAAGGGACTATTTACTAAGTTTAAGACGAAAACTCTACAATCGCCTTATTAGTTTCATAAATGCAACTGTTATATTGTTTAATAGTATATTTCATCACTAGGTCCTAAAGTGACACTTTTTAACACGAGGTCAAGTAACGTGAGACACAGCCGAAGACGTTGAATGACCGAGTGTCAAAAGACACTTTTGGGCCGACTGATTAACTATACTTTTGTCATGATGCAAATAATAATGAGAAATAAATGTTAATACATGTTTTAATATCATAAAAACTCAGCAGTCTGAATTATAGTGTTTTAAAGAAACAGCTGTTACACTGATTTGTTGTAAGTCAATTTTACAATATAAAACAATCAAAACAAACTTGTTGTACCAGCTGATGTCCATGCCACAAAAAGGTAAAAAAGATTCCACAAGAAAATTATCATCAAAACAATACTTTCTTTACTTGAAAGTAAAAGTGACATGTTAGCCCGTCAATACATGTGTCTAGAGCAGCTGTTTTCAGAGCAGAATGTTAAAACATGATAAAGATAAAACTATATTTTAGTTCTTCATGTTCACATCGCGTCAAAACACCATAATAATTTGCACACCAGTCCTTTATACAAACTTTTCATTAATTGACTAAATTATGAATAAAACCTATATCTTTGAAGTCACGTCAGCTGATAGTTTAAAACATCTGGTTTTCAACAGTAAAGCTAAATGTCACTGTACAGCCTTTTTGCCAGTCCGTTCCTGACCGATGTGCTAAATGTATAAATGTAATAGTTACAAAGTTTACAAACTGACCTTAATCTAGAAGGTCAAGTTAACGTGCGAGCAGGCCGAGGACGTTGAACAGAAGGGTCAAAACTTTGGCCACTAGTTAATGATACATTTTGTCATTATTCAAATTATAATGAGAAATAAATGTGTATAATAAAGAACTCAGCAGTCTGAATTATAATGTTTTAAAGAAACAGCTGATACACTGATTTATTATAAGTCAATTTTAAAATATGCGCATATATTTGGAACTTTCATAAAGTTTCCTTGAGTTGGTGTAGGTCTTTATATATATTGGTAGTCAATTCAACACTTTTACCCCACCCTTTAGCCAGAAAAATCCATGCCTAAGTCATTTACTCATATTTGTATGAATCAAACCGATTGTCAGTGAAGAATTGAGGTTTGAGGAACTTAACTTCCTAGAAAGCCTAGTTACCGGAAGTAAACGCTGTTAACTCGCAGGTAGTTGAGCAGATTGCGGCAATTTACTGACCACAATAACTTGATTGACGTCATTACAAGTGAACCGATCAAGTGACCTACCTTTCACCATTTCAACTTGGGTAAAGATAAGAACTGATCCAATGAAGTATTAACCTAAGATAGATGACATATATGTATTAAATGTAAGTGATTCGGCCCTGTTTGATATTTATGTTGCTGTAATTACTAGATATTGTCTTTATTTTGTTTTTAATTAAATGTTTACATACAATTTCAACTTTTAAATAGCTAAAAATTGTCATATAGTACAACAGTCTCGTTGTGGTCCAAAGGAGTATTAGAAAAAGGTGATACCTATGCATTTGGTACTCTTTACAAAACGCACCGAAGGTTTTGTAGTATTTTGCAGTAAACTTTTGTAACTGTAATGATCTTAAATGTCATTGACATTCAAGCGTATGTTTCAAATAAGACAATCCTGACACTGTTAGCTTTTTTGCCTGATAGGATTAAACCTCATAATATGATGTGACATCTGCTTGTAGGATCTTTGTTGGTTAACTCTAAACAGATCTGCCAATCTTTCACATCAATGAGTTATCTTGTTTCACATCAATGAGTTTTACCGCTAATGAGAAACATAATGAAATAACTAAAAACTTAGTGAACAAATTAGAAATACATAACTTGTATTGAATTACTCGGTATGAAGACGGCAGGAACACCTATTTTAATAGTCTGAAGGTATTTTTTGCGAAAAATCTCAAAACAACAAATTATTCATATTGACGAAGTTGCCTTGAAATCCTTTAAGATGAACCAAAGTTTACAAACTTGAATCAGTGACTTCTAAGTTTCGGGACATAATGAACTTTGTTCAAGCGCTTCAGGGACTTTATTGGATCTTTGCTTTAAGGCCAAGCGAAGTTCACTTTGGGTTTAAATTTTATCATTTTAAATCTCTTTACGGTGATATTGTAGCTTTATCTTTATTTGTCTATTTACTCTATACACCTTTCCATATTCATTACAGGTATTTTTTTCATGGCCACCATTGTTGGCTTGAAAACTGGACATTATAATAATATTTTAGAACTTGATAGTTTCTAAATGTTTTCATGTCGTTTGAATAACTAGCAGTCGGCACATTTCCTCTACTGGTATGATTGTTTAACGTAACTTGATTTTAATTTAATAGCTTTATAATAAGAAAATGCACTTACTAGTGGCCAATGAGGGGTTGGATTTCTGTTTCTATAAATATAGTATTTCCAGTGGGAGTCAATAAACCAAAATTATTTTAGAGTATTTAGTCAATAAATCAAAAATGTGGGATAAATCTTGTTGTAGACCAAAAGTGTAAAATTTTTCATACTTATAAATATAAAGTACAACAAATTTTAAGAGTTTCAACAAGCAAATCTGTTTTTTTTATAATCTTTTGTGTAGAGCAGAACCCAAACGGGTAAAGAGCAGTTCAGAACTGAAATATAAAAAAACTGAAATGTGGATAAAGTGTTTGGACAGTGAACGCATACCAGTTGGTTTTGTAGTTTGTGTTGTATAACTTTGCAGAACGACTCAAACACAATAAATATCAACCCACAGATTATCTTCCCTTATCTCACGGCTGGTGTTACTGCTTTCTGGAAAGTCCCTACTAAAACTGTAAGTTTGTTTCTTGTTCATATATGTAATGTATTACGGAACCTAAATGTGTGTTATTAATTACTGCATTATTAGCATAGTTGTAATTTACGACAAACAGAGTTAGCAATATAACAATAGCTGACTGCAGGATACTCGTAAATACGCTAGTAGCAGCCCTTTTGATATTATTAATTCTCGTTTTATATTCAAGAGTTCATGAAATTCTCTTTGCAGTTACTTATATCAACTTTTCCTTGTCGGAATCTGTTTTGCTATTTTCTTTATTTTACTACCTCATACTGGGGCACAACAAGAGAAAATATTTTAAAATGAACCGATTGTTTCTTAGCAAAGCTCGTAGTCATGTCGTGTTACCCCAATATAAATATTATTCGCATACAAGCTTAAAGCAATTACGCTGGTAGGGTGTGAAAACATGGGGATTCATGCCATACCGACATTCACTTCAAGGGATGATCAATATAAAACCAGTAAAAGACGCGAAAAAGAACTTTCAGTCGAATTAACTTACGAGCTCTAAAGTTTCAAGTAGGTTTAAGTCAGGTCAAGAGCTCTTGGATCCTTTATTAGATCTTGCTTAAAAGTTAAAATAACTGGTTGTAGGCCTTCACACTCTAATGTAATATAAGTTAACTCTATGATTAGCGTTTTAACAACCGTTGCTTGAAAACTAAATTAACATATTTCAATATTATTTTTATACCTTACAGAAGACATTTATCTAAAAATCGTCTCATTAAAGAATACCTTGGTAACTGTTTAAAAAATACCAATATCAAAACACTAAATTAAAGAGTTATATACCAATGATCATGTCCAAATCGGAATATAATACAACTTTTCAAATTTTTGCTTATAAGTATTAGTATAAGCAAATAAATAGTTGAACGGAATATGGTTTCCATACTAAAACTACAAGTATTTTACGGGCACAATAAAGAACGGTATTCTTAATTACATTTTGTAGGAACTTTTATTTTATCGTTCCTAAGATTTTTCAAACGCTGAAAACTCACTCTTTGTTCAGGCTTCAAAGCCAAGTCGCTTTCACTTTGAGTTTTAATTTCATTGATTATGAACAAAACCTGTGTTAATAATGGTAACTTTAATTTTAACATATATTTTTATTAACTCTTGCGGAAAATGTCGATTTTAACGACGGCTTTGAGTTGTGACCAGCTTTTAATTCAAGTTGTGTTAACAATCTTAGTTTTACCCTTTGTATAACATAGTTATTGTTGAAATATGTTAGAAATTGGCTTAAGGTACTCATCTTCGAATCAACTCAATTCACTAATATAAACTGTTCTCCATTTACCATTTACCCTAGTTATCTCGTGCAAGATTCATTAATCTGTATGCAGTATAATTTAGAAAACCACAACATATTTGCTAACTTATAGATATTTAAAAGAATGCAAATGGACTAAAGCTGTTAGGAAAACATACCCGTAGAAACGCTAGAGTAAACAAGTTTGATTTAAATTATATCACTTTGCAGAACGACTCACACGCGATAAATATCAATCCACAGGTTATCTAATCTCATCTCATGGGCGCAGGAAATATTTCTTTTAGCAAAACCACCTTCTCTTCAAATACTGTTTAATATTCTGTACGTCTTATAATTTCAGCTCGTATTAAATCTTCGATTTTTGGCCAAAAGTAATTAAATGATCAAAAATATTTAAAACTAAAGTAATTGCAGTGCAGAGTAGTTTGGACTAAAGCTGCTAGTTTACATATAAAACTAGTTAAGTAAATCCACCAATACAATTTCATAAATGTGCGAATATGTTCAAGAACAAAATTATTTGAACGATTTAATTAAAGCCAACGGCCAAAGCAAAAACAAGGTCTTAAAGTTGACTTAACTTAAATCAGTGACTCTAAAGTTTCAAGTAGAATTAAGTTAGTTCAAGAACTGTTCGGAACCATTATTAAATTCTGCTCTAGGAAAAGAAAGCTTTTTATGGTTCCAATAAATATATAGTCATTAAGACGAAAGTAAATCAAATGTTAATGTACACTATCAATGATTGTATGAACGCACTAGTTTAACAGCATCTCTAGAAGCAGATGAATGTCAGTTATCTACGTGTTGATTGTAAAGAAGCTATGTTGAGATAATTGCCAATTGCCAATTGGACAAGACAAACAAACACACAAACAAAACAATCAATTACTGCGTTAACTACTAACGACCGTCTCGAGCTCGCTCAACCCCTATGAGGGTCGTAAACGTTTTACTACTGTAAGTTTTTATTAAGAAATCGACTGATATTTTCTTTATTATTTGTGTCTATATCGACAATTTCTAAAACCATACTGTATCGTTTATTTGTGATTTACACATTGTGGTAAATATCTGACATCTTAAAAAAGGGGGTAGGTACCTAAGCCCAACAAAGAACTCAATTTTTTTAAATTTAAATTTTAGAAATCAATGCAAATGTTTTCATTTAAAAATAAAATATGACTTTTTTTACAAACTACCTTTGAAAGATGATGTTTATCCTTCCTGGTGGTATAAACAAAGCATATTGTTTTAAAATAAATACGAGTCCATCTTCATCAAAAAAGACAAAGGCTTAGTGTAGTATTTATTTGAAAATCAATAATCGCATTGATATCTCTATATACGAGTATCTAGAAAATGTAAAGCAAAAAACATGAGTGTAGAGGTTTGCCCACAGTGTTTAAAAACTTACACACGTGTAACAATATGTCAATTGTTATAAACATGGAAATTTAAACCAGCTTGCAAACTGATAGATTTTAGGCACGACTTTTGTATTTATATATCATAACTGTAATTGTATCAGACAGAATCAAACCCCAAAGACTAGAGGGAGTTTGTTTACACAAAAGGGCTGTTTCATTGTTGTAATTGAGCGTCCCTGGAGAGTGGCTGTTAAAATATGCAACAGTGGCCACTCCTTTACCCTTTCCATCCCCTTTCTCTCACACTCTCTGTCTCTCCCGCTCGCTATATCTCTCCAGTACTCAGAAAACGTTTGCAACAATGGTAGCAACATGGTGGCTTTTAATAAGGCACCAGGTTAAAAATGGTAACATTCTTGATGCAACTATCCGAGTGACGGAGATACGATTTATAGCGCATAAAGAGTGTCTGCCATTTTGTTTTTTCCCATGAGAACAATGAAAAACGAGAATTTTCTTGAGACACCTCACACCAGACACCTGCAACTTTCATCAGATGTTTTAAAACTAATTTTAAACAGGATAATGCACTGCAACGACTCCGTTGACAACTTAGCTTTTATTTCTATAATTTTTAATTATAAAAACAATAAATCCAAACGCAAAATGTCTTTAACATTAGGATTTATGTCATGGTATTCAAAACAAAACAATTAAAATTCGGCTCTACGGAACCACTAAAACTTTTAATACACTTAAAAAAAGTTTATTTCCTGAGAGTCCCATGAAAACGTAGGCGTGAGGTATCCAAAAACTGCATGTTTATGGTGTTCTTAAGGGAGTAAATTCTTAGTTAGAGCCTAGTAGTACTATTGCACACTCTTTAACCAATAAACCTTAGCTTGTGGTTTCCACTACACTATTTCACTGCCTTGAAAAAAAATTTTCTTTAGATAACGTTTTTAGCAGAAAATATCAAAATTTGTAACATCTAACTGCGTTGGTCACATTTCACTAGATTGTTGGACTGAAGCTAACTCTGATGGATTGGTTCCAAGACAAATGATGAAACTAACGAGTCAGAAACTGAGAAACTGTTGGTTCCACCTCGTTACCGACCAACCGTCGTTGTTGGCAGAACTCAAGTTTGCCTGTTAGTGACAGATGTCAGGGAATATCGTTTCTTGGTGAATTTAATCAAAACTGAAGCAGTCTTCTCTATTCGAGAACTTAAGCCATTGGAATAAATTTATAATTAGACACAATTAAAAGAAAAGCCAATACTTTTCAAATTCTTCTAAGACGTGTTGGCTTTTGTGTTTGTTTGTCTAATTATAAATCATCTCTATTGTTTAAACAAGATATTTTGTTTTAAAATAAAGTGACAATATTATATTATAAACGTATTACTAAAATTAGTACATTATACATATTAGAAAGGTAATTTAGGTTTTAGTGTAACCTAACAATGGTTTCTAATATCCAACAATGTTTTAGGAAAACAACAACAATACTTTCAACCCTAACTAGAAGTTCAGCGTTCTTTAGGATGATAAAGACTTTCCAATGTAACTAACAGGAACCCAAAATCCGAAGGAAACCGTTGTATAGGTATATCGATTATAATACAAACACTTTAAGAACATTTGTTGTAAATTATTAAGGAAAACAACTAACAACTAGTATTCACTAATATTCAACTAATATTCAACTAGAACGAATATAATAAACACAATCTGATGATTTACACATGTTGCTATCTTTTGGGGAAATAACTGTAAACAGAAAGTGCGTGGTTGGTTCTAACCACATACAATTTGCAACCATGATAGAACCTTACCGCAGTCAACACAGTGCCATTCCATTATCATTATAAAGTCAGTATGTTGAGGCTTAGGATGGAATTCGTCAACTTTGTACCTAGCCTTAACTTCAAATTGGAAAACAATTCAAATACTGCTTTTTAAGTGTTACTTGACTCATAAACTCACCTTAAACTGGCTTTTTAGGAAGCTTTGTATTATTTCCAATAAAATATATTAATTTTAACCTTGTATGGGTGAAAGATAATAAATACTCGGTTCAACTCAATTAGTTCAAGTCAATTAGTTTACTACTGCATTGGCAACTGATAAGTTCAACAGCAAACTTGGATACCAATTTACTTCACAGACCGGAGGCTGCTTTGGCCATCAAACAGCTATTTGTATGTAAATAGCTATTGACCTCTTGCCTTTGGATCTACCAAACCACTTAGCTTCGGTGTACTCTTTGTATCATACAATATAAAGGAAAACTGCAGCGGAATTTTCTGTCAATCAAACTAAATTGATACAAACATCTTATTCATGACAAAGGTAAATAAATTTACAATCAATATATCAAGAACCTAATTTGTAGAATCCTTTTGAGGTTTTATAGATTAAAAGAGTTAAGACTTTCAAAATTGGTATCTTTAAATCTTGTAAACAGGACCTTCTAAAATCCTTTAAATAAGCTCATACTTAAATTTACACACTACAAAGAAAATCAGGCCGACACGCAGCTAAGCACTAAAGCGCAGCTGGCATGAGTGAATCGAATTTCCTTTGCAATTTGTTACTCCAATTCGCTTCACTCACAACTTCACTTCGGCCTTCGGCTCACAAAATGGGCACATCTCAACTTGGCATACGTATCACATACGATCGGCTTTCTGTCTCAGATTTTATCACGACGAGTGTTACGAGGCCTTGACTTGGCCCCTTGTATGATCACGAGAGTTACGAGGCTGTTCGCTGCGCTCTTTGTGACGCTTCAACCTGCGACCTCAAATGAACGGAGGTTTTAACTGGAACACATTTCAAGTTTTAATAACATTCCACAGTTATAGCGAACAATCACTTTTTGGCTGCCATTTTGAAACGGCTTGATGGACTTCCATAATTTTGGTATAGTTGTATAAAAGAATATACATATTTATCCATCATAAAGTAATCAAAATTGGACAAAATGTACGGTTTTCAGATTATTAAAGCCTATATTTAGTTTAAATGTCCCACTATAGAGGCTTCGGTAATCTGATTTTGCTGGTTAACGAACTCGATCATTATATTTACAAAAGGATCATTTGTACCAAATTTGGTGAAAATCGGACAACAAATGCGACCTGTAGAGATGATACACATATGTATACAACGCTTATGTTATAAAGTTTTAAAAAATGCTCTAAACGTGTTCTGGTGGTCAGAATCGGTGCTCATTTCATGGTCCCAGGACTGGATATTACCATGCTGACGGCATGAATATCTCATTTGTTTAAAGGGAATTCGATAATAATACAATAACTTTGAAAACAAACCACGAATAGTTACAACAATTGCTTTCATTATACTAGCGTTGGAAAACACCGACGGTATGAGAACAAAACTCTACAGATTATATTAATTTGCTTACTTTGCTCTCGAGGCTTGTTACATTATTGTATAATGGACCGTCCCTTGGGAGGAACAGTTTAAATATGTAACAATGGCTATTCTCCATCCCTCGCCATTTACAAGCCTTTTACAGTCGGTTCAGTGTTGTAATGGCATTTATATTGTGAGTGTGATTTTACTTATTACAACTATAAAACAATTGATACTGGTAATCAAGACTGCGTTAAATGCAGAGGTTCACATTTTTAATATTTCGCCGATGTAAAACAATGGGCTTTAAGTCTTAAATAAAGAGTAAACCTTATGTTCTATATACGTGCTTGTCCGATATTTTCAAATAAATAATAGTATTTGAGAAAGAGCATGACAAAAACCTGTACTATCAGATAACTGTATAAGACACTTGAAAACAAATTTCGAATTCAAAGTACGTATATGAAATATATTACCCCTTGTTAAGACTTCCAAAATTAAAACTGCACGTTCCATAATAACGCTGTTTTAAAACAAACCGTAAAATATAGTGAAACACTGTTTATTCTAAAGTAATATAAACAGTTGAATATGTATAAGTAATTGACTAGCATTATTTCGGTCGTTTTCATTTCAAACATAAAAAAATGTCACACTAGAAGTTACACAAGACATAGAAGGTATACAATACTTTAGTTTGCCGAAGGTAGTATTAATTTAATTATATTTTAAAAGGTATTATATTTAATATTGTGTTTCTTACTTCGTATGTTTAACCTTTGATGATCTGAAACTACTCTTAATTTTCAGCTGAAGAATTTTAATATTGTCGTTTTCGTTGAATAGATGTCACCCACTGTAGAGTAAGTATATTACGGCAATTTAACAAATATTAAATACGCTTGTACGTTTATTTGTTTTAAGTACACGTAGAAAAATAGTTAACTTAAAGATTGAAAAGATGTAGGTACCATGGTCCATTTAAAATCACTTAAAAATAAACCCTTGAATAACATCTGTTAGTCCATGGACAGTAATATAGCTTTTGATTGCATTATATCTAAAGAGTCATGCCAAATAAAACCAAATATTGTCAGTAGAGGTAATTCGTATAGCTGGAGGGGATGTTTTGATAAGGCTTCACTGCAAAGAAAAGCTGCATTGTAACCAAGGGTTGATTAAATTTACCCTCTAGGGGGTTCGTTAAAATCCTTTGAGAGTTATTAAAAAGTGACTCATATTTAGTTCATTTTTCTAACAATGATGAATTTGTGTTATTCCAATTAAAAACACTAAATATTTGTCATCCGCCTCTTTACAAGAAAACTGAGAGACTTCGCATCAGTCCTTGCATCATGAAACTAACAAAATATAAGCTGCTGGGATTTGTCAAGAGAACTACTGGATCTTTTCAAAACATAGATACTATTTTGAATTTATATCAAATCCTAATTAGAAGCAAATCAGAATACTGCTCTGTAGTGTGGGATTCTATCCCTAGTTCTGAGAGTGTTAAGCTGGAAATTCTTCAAAACAAGCTAATGAGATATTTATATTTTAAACAATTCCATCATACTTGTCCTTTTGACTTTCCATCTTCTAACCTAAGAAACATGTATTTGCTACAAAAATTATCCCTGAGAAGAAAACTGTCGTTAGTGTCTTTTACATATAAAATAATTAATAACTTGATTGACAGTGAGTTTTTGTTAGGGAAAATTTATTTTTACATACCGTATCGTAACATTAGATCTTTTAATTTATTTTCATTACCTAGATGTAGAACAGTGGCTCATTATAATTTTCCTTTGTTTAGAGCACTAAGATTAGTCAATACTTATGAATCTGATCTTGATATTTTTAGTGATGCATTTAAGTTATTTTTGAAGAAATGTAGCAACCTTTTTGTTTAGTACGAGTATTAAGATAATAATATGTTTATAATGTTAAGTTATTCATTGTAGAGTTGAAACTTTAAATTTTGTTAGGGTTAATTATTGTTTTATGTAGCCTATTTATATGTTAAATAGCTGCCAGCATGTTTTGTGATAATCGATATGTTTAGTTTATCATAATGTAAATTATTATTTAATTTTGTTAGGATAGCTGTTTTGGAAAAATTTCTGTAGCTGTCGTGTAAATAAATAAATAAATAAAATAAATGCGATTTGTAAGCTTGGATATCTTAAGGTAAATTGTGTGTGTATACCTTTAACAAACAACGTAATTTGATACATACTTTGTAACAGGTCATTATAAATATGATTGAAAAAACTCAAAGCCTAACGCATTAGTTTTTTTCTAGTATAACTCTTCGCGTGTACTTTAGGATTCTTTAAGGGTTTGACCAATCTTGACTTTAAACGCAGGACGACTTACTGATACATAAATACTAGAAACAAAACAAGATTTAGAGGCAGAGTTTTTACAAGGAAAACTCACTTGTTCAATACTGGCTTTTTAGTGGTTATCCATTTCTATGTAAATTCTCATTGACCGTTCCGCCTTTGATCGTTCTTGGCCACTTTCCTTGTTATTTTTTCCATACAAAAATACCAATCCTCTTTACACTCAAAGACCTCTTATTATCTCTGTTATCTCGAATCAAAAATAATATTCAAGAAAAACACGTGCTTCCTTTGTATTGTATATCTTAAGTCTATTTGCATTGTTCTCCTTTGTAGTATATTACGAAATTGTACAGTTTACCTTTTCGGCATGTTAATAAGGTTTTATTAGCACTTTACACTTACAAAAGCATGTTCTTAATGTAAGGCTGGTTATTTTTAGTGCTATATAGGGTGTCACAAAAATGTGTAGCGCGCTATGCAGAACCGGATTATACATACAAAAGTAAGTCGAAAATGAGAATAACATCTTTTTGATTTCAGCTCAGTTTAGCCATAATCCGCCATTTTGTAACTTTTTGAAAATAGTGAATAATTCAAAAAACCTTTGATTTTTGTGAAACTAGGTATAAACCTAAATTGTGTTAATAATAACATTTGCCAAAAATATTTTGTATCTAACTTATCAAGTTTTAAAATGGCGACCATTTCAAATTTTCAAACTCTAATGGAATCAAATAGGGATTTGACTTTGAAATCTTTAAATGGCCGCCATTTTGAAATGTGATAAGTTAGATAAAAATACTTTGGCCAATGTTATTAGGAAAACAGTTAAAGTGTATACCAAGTTTCACAAAAATATCTCAAAGGGTTTTTAATTATTTCATATTTTCAAAAGTTTACAAAAATAGCGGATTACGACTAAACTAAGCCGAAATTAAAAAGATTTATTCAGCATTTTTGACTTACTTTTGTACGTAGAATCCATTTTTGCATAGCGCGCTACACACTTTTATGACACCCTGTATACACTCTAAAGACGTATATAAGGTAAAAACGGCGTGTGCTTTAGTTTAAAGTTGAGTATCAAGCTACACAAAGAAAAGAGCGGAGTTCAGTTTTCATGGAATGTAATATTGACGAAGTAAACTGGAACTCTCAAGTATGTTCTCTTGTTTTGTTTCCGAGATTTCTTCAGTAATGTAATAAAAGTGTATAACGTTTAGATTGTTAACACAATTATCTTAGTATACGTACAACTAGAGGAAAATCTTTACATTTTCAATTTAATAATAGTTTAAAGTAACAGTAAACGTAAGATAAAGAATTTAAACATCATCGCTGTCGCCATTTCATATACAGGTTGCCATACATCGAAAATTAGCAAACTACTTAATAAATACAAGTTAAAGTGTTAGCTAGAACTTTGTTCCAGTATATTACAGTAGTTATCTCCGATAAGGTTGATTTTTCGAAGGCAGATAGGAACTTTCTTCGAGAATCGATGACCAACAACACTATAATTAAGGGAATTCTATGGCATTGGGAACGGAACTACACGTTGCTAACAGTGCTTTGGTGATTTACATTAATTATATGATCTAGTTTATGTTCTATACAGGGTGTCCCTAAACGTTTAGTCCACACTTCAGGATATTGCTCCTTGAGTCAAAACAAGTGGGAAATGGTGAATTATATGATGGAAATGGTCCGCAATAATAGTTTAAACCCTGGAATTATATAAGTTTATATTTTTACGTTTGGCCATCAGTCGCCATTTTGTGTTTTCAGTAAATATGTTTATCTTCTAAACTGCAAATTTCACACCAATTGTATATGTATAAAGAAAAAAGCAACAGTATTCAAAAATGC
Organism: Matsumurasca onukii; assembly: GCA_018831715.1. NCBI lineage: Eukaryota > Metazoa > Arthropoda > Insecta > Hemiptera > Cicadellidae > Matsumurasca > Matsumurasca onukii. The sequence continues at coordinate 27,715,201 of CM032061.1, forward strand.
ATATTTTCAAAATTGCGGCCGTTTAAAACTTTCAAACTACAATAACTGAAAATATGTATTTTAAAAAAACGTAATATTACTTTGTTTTAAACATTTTATAACCATTCGAACCTCGTCAAAATTTTTTAAATTTAACAATAAATAATCGAGTTACAGCTTAATGAATGACGGTGACGCTCATTTATTTAACTGAGCTAGTAAGATTTCTCGAGTTACACTTATAAATTATGAGTTTTATACTTAACACGGCCATTATCAGTGTTGATATTCATTTGCAATTGATAAAACAACTCGTTATTAACTAATAGAACTAATAATGTAGTTATAAATAACAAGCTATAACATTTCAAGCGTTATTTTATATGGTTTTATTACTACACAACACGTTACTATGGAATAGTTTGTTATTAATAATTACATTATTAGTGGAATAACAAATTATGTTTTTATATATTATGAATGAATATCGACACTGATAATGGCCGTGTTAGGTTCAAAATCTCTGTTTACAATGGAAAATTGCCATAATTTATATGTGTAATTCGAGAAACCTTAGTAGATCTGTTAGTGCAGTTACACAACTGAGCGTCAGCCGGTATTCTCTAAGCTGTAACTCAATTATTTATTGTTTGATTCGAATAAGCTTAAGGTTGGTGGAAAGGTAATCAAGTGTGTAGATATAAAGTATTCTCTACAATCTTTTGTAAAATGCATAGTCTTTTAGCTATCTTAGTTCAATTTGAAAGGCCGTTATTTTAAAAATATGCATTTTTGAAAACTGTTGAATTTTCCTACAAAGTAACACTACTATGTACACAGCCATTTACAATTTCAAAAATTGATTTAGTAGTTTAGAAGATAAAAATATTTACTGAAAAACAAAATGAGTGCTGAAGGCTAAATAAACTTAAAACATAAACTCATATAATTCACCAGGTTCCACTTGTTTTGACTCAAGGAACAATATCTTGAAGTTTGGACTAGACGTTTAGGGACACCCTGTATGTCTATTATCTAGATATGTTCTAACTCTAAGGCAATAAAGCAATTGCCACCAAGAAGTAAGATTTTAGAAGTTGAACCTAGAGAAAAAATAATGTTATTCACACCTTTTGATTCCATCACAAAAAAACTATGAGTATTTGGTCCTCCTTTCTTCGCTGTTTTGCCGTTTGTATAATGAAAAGAATCTTTGTAAGCTAGATGTTACATTTGCTGAAGATCAGCCTTGCTTTGTTATCTGTCAGTGTTAGGAAATGTTTGACCTAGTGTTTAGCTAGAGCAATGCATATTCAACTAACTTGAGTTGATTAAGAAACTTGATTTGCATTTGGCCTTCAACACAGATTCAGTTAGAAATTAAGCTGCATATTATGTAGATCAAAGTGTAACTTGTATGGATATTGAATAAAATACTGCTTTGTTTTATGTTAATTGTGTTTTGAAATTTTACAGGATTAAAATATTTACTGGACTTAAATCCAAAATGTTGTAAATCAGTACGACTGTTGAAACAAAGTAAATGCGATCTCTAAATTGAGCCAAAATAAAATGTGCACCTTTTTCTAATTATTCAAAACAATATGAGAAGAGAGAAGACCTTTTAAAATGCCTTTTACATTTAAAGTTTGAAACTGTATTTGAACACCAGAACTTTATTTAAATGTATACGATTTGGTTGCACCTTCAAAGATTCAACTCACAACTAGAGGTTTTAAGAAATAAAATATTAGTACAGGGGTCAACTTGTCGAATGGGGTAGATTTTTCAAAAACACTTGCACGCAAAATGTAATCCTGTGGTCGAAAATAGAAACCTGAGCAGCCTAGGTGGAGCTTGAGTCAATGACTTTTGGTACGTACGTTCTTAACAACGTTGCAAATTCCCATTAAAGACAGTCAAGCCAACCAGATTGGACTTACAATCTATCATATTTACTATGCACAAACCACTGTACAGTGAGCCAACTCTAGACTTGATATGTTGGACAGACTGGAGCTGCTGTTTATGGGTCAAGTGCTCGGTTTGTGGCTGTGCGACTGACAGTGCGGCACATTACAAGAAAATACTACCTACTTGTAGTTGCCAGATACTCCATAGCCAATCCGCCATAGATCAGAGTAATAGTTATGCAAAGTAGTAGTAGATCCAATTTATTCAATATGTCAACGTCCCTTAGGGGCTCCTCAGCTGTACGACTATGCTTCAATGCAAGGGTTTACGGAGGCCCATTTTTCACCTTTGAAAATAATTTGTTACATTATTAAACTAGAAGAACTTGATATATTTAGGATATATTGAGGACTTTGATATATTTAGAAACTAGAGGAATTGTCCGACTCGCGTATAGAGCGTTTGTTTCGAAATTTAGCGTTTTAAATGTAAAAATGAGTAAAAAATACTAAAACGTGTACAATTTCACAATTTATTTGTGAAACTATTAAAATACTAAAGAGAAATCTAGCTCTATATACGTATTGAAAACTCCTTCAGTTTCCAAATATGTCATGTTTATTAATGTAAACATTATTTTGAAAAGTGAAAAATGGGTCGTAACGTAAACCCCTGCAAGCGCTTTGTTTGACAGTTAGACCGCATCAGTTGAAAGAAGGCCCGTTGTTTAGCCAGTTGTTACGTGCGTGGATTCGTGTGTTCTTCGGGCGGACGAATTCAGTCTTTCTCTGAGGTGACCAACGAGGCGTACCATTGAAAGGAAATCAAGTTTTAAAATAATAATAATCTCATTTCGTTATAGTTTTGAAACTTTTTTAAAGCCACCAAGAACGTAGTTACGTCTCAGTCACCTAATTTTAGTCTTTAAATATTTTTGATTTTCTCATGAACGGAAATATAAATATTTATGCACTTCATTGTTTGACCAGAGAACCGTATTTTTAAAGCATGTATGTTGTGAGTATTTTCTTTATAACATACTGGAGCAGTAAGACGAATACTATTAAAAGAATTCCCAGAATTTTAGTTGCGTAAGTACAATAATTGTTACAAATGATTAGGAGTAATTTACTCCACGTTGAAATACTCTTCTACTCTAAGAAAAAGAAGTTGCAAAGCCTTTTGAAGCGTGCTGTCTTCAATTTTGCATCACTTTAACTTATCACTGTTTTTCTCCTGAGTCAATTTTGTGGCTCAGGCAGAAAATGTACGATGGCTACTTCCTTTACAACACAGGTCATATTAATTCGACTGACAATTTCAACAATATGATGTGCAATATGTCTAAACATGTTAAGGAGTTAAAAGAAATCTTATCTCAAACAAATCAATCTTGATGCTTAACTATTATACAATCACTCTACTTCATAGTATTTAAGTTAAACGTCGGTTGAAAGCTGGTTTAACTAGACTGTGTAACACAGGCTGAATAACGGGTTCGTTGCTCTGCTTGGGGTTCTGTAACTGACAAGCGAATGTATTACAACCATCATTTGTTGACTGTCTTAAACAAGTATTTTCTCGTTTCATTTGGTTTATTCCTACGAATATACGGGTGGAAGGGGTGGATACAATCATTTTAGACTTCAAGATAGGTAAACTAACTACTTGCATCATTTAGTAATACAAATAGTTTATTACTAGTTTTATTCAAACCAAAACTTTAACCATTTAATAAAACCAAAATTACTTCTAAGGTTTCACTAAATTTCAAGCTAAAACATATTTTAAAGAAATAAAATAGTGTGCTTGTTTCTTTATGTACTCGTAGTCTCTCTACTCTGTCCTTATAGGTTAACCGATGTACATAATCGAGTGTGTTTATATTATAAAATAAACACACTCGGTTATGTACATCGCTTGACATTGATAATTGTCTTGCTGATTTTGAAAGTTGGAATCTATCCCCGTCTTTAGGTGATAAGTAACCTATAACATAACAAAACCACCTAAGAATATAATCTAGCCTAAAAATATCATCAGCGTAAACTGATCAGTCACCAACATTCTCCCACTCTTGATATGAGTAATAACCTCCGAAGTTACACCTTTGTCAGAAACAAACTCCAATCAAAGAAAAATAAACAGTTACACTAAAACTACGCGACCGAAAACAAGTAGATACATAAACATTTTAGTATGTTAACAAAAACCAAGATTTAAGGACAAACTATCTAAAAAGTACAAATGTTGGGAAAGACAAGCAGGATTTTCAACGCAGGCTGTTAAGGTGGGAGATATTGCTTGCCTCTCACCTTAGATAAGGCAAGCTAAACCTCTGCATTGATATTTATTGTCTGCGAGTTGTTCTGTGAAATTGTCACGACAAAACCGTCTCCAGTGGCGATATTTCATAGTTTCGTTGTGTCTGGTAAATATCCTGTTTATTTCCTACTTGAACGTAGTTTGCAGCTTTAACAACTTACGGTGAATTGTATTTAAGAATTTGGTATTTAAGAATATTTTACTCATAGGTTTTGTATTTGGGTGAATATAATCAGCTATGTGAAGTAACTTAATTTTTAAGATGTTTAATTCTTGAATTATAAAGTAAGGTTTTCTTGTAGGCTGTAGAATAACCTTAGTGGTAATAATAGAGTAATAATTGACAACCGTGCTCGGTTTGGGAATAGCATAAAACGTCCTTCGTACGGGATAATAGGGAGTAACATCCTTGCGGTTGTGTGTAACTGTGTATATGTGCTTAAAAACCTTCTGTTTAGTACTTAATGTTTTCCTGTTTTTAGTTTCAACTAGTTTGTTTTTTGTAAATACCAATAAATAATTATAATTTTGTTAGTCATAAGTTTAAGTGGTAAAGAGGGCTCTGAAGCCCTAACTTCACCTTTTGATTAATTTATCTGTTATTTGTTATTGGTACTGTGACTGTTTTGAATTTGTCACGATAAAGTGACTGGAAGAAATTGCTATCACATAGTACCTCATTGAATTCTTTGGCCGCTATGCTGTTGTCGTGATTTTGATTCCCAACCATTTAATTGTAGAATATGATGCTTCCTTAATTACATTTGTAATTGCATACATAACTCGCATAGGCATTAGACACAGTTTATAAAATTGTGTTGCTACACTCTCAATAAAAGAGTGAAAGCCTCTCCTTAAAGAGTGAAAAGCGAGTGACTCTTTAATGAGAGTGGGTCGGTTTCAACACCCAAAAGAGCTAAATTTAACTCTAATTTAACATTGTTGATCAATCAATTATACGATAGAATATAATATTGACAGTTACCGTGATTCACCGTGTACGGAAAGTTCTTGTATTCGTTTTAACTCCTTAGTCAACTCGCTATTTCATCAAAAACCATTGGTTTATACAAACTTAAATTCATCATTAGGTCTTATCCGCCTGTAAGTTTATATAAACCAAGTGTTTTTGTGTTCTCTGTTGCAAATGATCAGTCTCAAGTTTCATACACGTCTGTGATTGGTTGTCCGCTGTTCCCCGCCAGCCAACCAGTCAGTCGTTGGGCAGCTGTCAATACACGTGTTCTGTGTCCCTAATTGTCTGTTTCTTTAGTAACTCAGACTGGGCTTGCGCTTATTGTATGGTTTTCTAGGCTAGCTGCTTTAAAATCAAGTAAATTAGGTGAACACAAAAGTTACAAAAGAGACAAGTTGTGTAGTTTTGTGATGGAGGACTGATATACTTACGCTGATAACTTTTATGCTAGCTTATATGTAAAAGTTGTGTGTTATGATTTAGGTTATTTTCAGCGGGGGGTATTTTCTGAAGACGGGGTTGAGATTCCAGATCCCGAAACGTCGTGTTTTCCCCTTATTCACTGGAAAACTATAAAAACGTCTGTTTTAATATGTCAACCTTAGAAATTCTACTAATTTTAACAACAAACTTCAAACATGTACCTTATTTAAATCGTAACTCATTTCAATTTAAAACAAGGAAAGTTGAAGTGTTATAAGAATTGTAGATTACAACAAAACAAACTAGAAACATAATGATGCAGGAAATGGCTTCAAACTCCCCCAATGTTAGGTTATTTTCAAAGGCTTATATAAAGTGAATATGAACTTTATGTACTTTACATGTTTATGTAAAATATGCCGTGGAAGAACTGTTCGCAAAGTTTCCGTCACTTAACGAGGAAACCCAATCAGGAACTCGCTGACGTGATCTCCTTACAAGTTCCGACATCTGCCTCAGCCTTCCGCTGCCGTTACAGCTTTTTATAATTATTAGTTTCTATTTTTACGGTGCAAAAATATAATATTATATTGGGTTGAACCACTGTCTGTGATACATTTTATATTACTAAAATTAAATGTTCAGTGGGATAATGTTGTTGGTCTATTATCTAAGCTCTTTAATCGAATATACTACCTGGCTACCGATATAATGAAACCTAATAAGTGCAAAACATGCAGACATATATTTGCAAAACGTTTCTTTTTTTTAATACTGAGGGGTCTTATTTTTGAAAAGGGTTTCAGAAAGGCTTATATTAAATTGGATATCAAGTCAAAAAGGTAATTTAGTAGAACAGAAATGAAAAATCATTATTTTGTTTTATTTTCTCAATAGGCTATAACTGGAGATGTAAGCCATACTGATGCTCGACCCTGTATACTTAGGGCTCTTTTATACACGTCAACACAAAACTACCAAGTCAACGACAAACAAAGCTAGAAACGAGTATTAGTGAGAAACGCAGTAATTTATTGTGTTGTTTTTGTGTTTGTTTCTCTTACCCAATTGGCAATTATCAGAATACAAGGCCGTCAGTAGACAACCAAGAACGTTAAATGACCGAGGGTGAATAAGACACTTTCAGGCCGATTGATGAACTATACTTTTTGTCTTGATGAAAATAGTAATGAGGAATAAATGTCAATAAACGTTTAGTATTATAAACAAATAATTAAGTGAACCTTGTTTTGAACTCAGCAGTCTGAAATTATAATGTTTTGAAGAAACAGCTGTTTAACTGATTTACTATAAGTCGGTGTTAAAATTCGAAACAATCAAAACAAACTCGTTGAACCAGCTGATTTTCATGCCTCACAAAGATCATTGAGTTGGTCCTTTTCTCCCTAGAAAGAAAACATAATTTAAACAATGCTTGATTTACCATGGTGTAAAAGTTACACTTTAGCGAATCAATACATGTATCTAAAGCAGCTGTTTTCAGATCAGAATGCCAAAAACAGATTTTACAGATATATTTGCTACAACACAAAAGGGCGTATGTTACATGTTTTATTAAGTACTTTTTGATAAGGTATTGCTAGTTTTCATTATAAGTTCAAAAGTATGAATGACATAACCCAAGTTTACTGAAAGGTATAAGAAGTATTGTAAACGCTAACCTATTAAACGAGATAAAACACCGTCGAAATATTGTTTTCCTTAACAAAACAACCAGGTATTACTACTTTATTACAATACTACCAATATTATGCATTACATGTGCATAGTCCGTGAATTACAAACACTAACAATTGAGTTTCAGATACAAAATGTGTTGAATTAAAGTTTGTGTTTTGTCAACAACGCAGTAATCAAGGATCACCGTGTTCTAGCTTTAGAAGGTTATAATTAATTACAAGAGGCTTAATTTGTGATTTAATTTGAGAAACTTTTCTCCATTATAGTATTTACATAATAACATCCTTTCTATACAGAATTTCAATCAAGACCTCTACGTAGCGTTTCTCCTTCCCTTCCTTGTACTTGAGTGCTTCTCAGTACATATCTGTTTACAAAACAACACGTTTCACTTAAACTTAACTTAACACAACTACATTAATAAACTATAATAAAATTACAGTAAACACAGCTACTTTAAAAAAAGACAAAAAATAAAATAACATAAATAGTGATAATACAAGAAGTTATACAGGCTGGCAAAAAATTAAACCATGCTTATATTTTAAACGATTTTAAATTTAATTTTAAAACTCTGTTGACTAGTATTTTAGGCCCTCAGGATGGCCGTTGTGCAAGTAAAGATACTACTTATACCTAGTTCCAGTCTTACTCATGAAAATGCAGGACTGTCGTGGCGTGTGCTGCGCTGGGAGATCATGTTTCTAAACAAAAGTCGGTCGCAAAATACGATATTACAGATCCCCTGAGTGTTAGGGCCTTGTAGATAGTTAACACCCTGCATATAGTTTCCATTACAATCTGGTGTCACTGATAAAAGGACACATGATAGAAACGACCTAGTGAGAACACAAATTGAACTGCCGCATTTTAAACTCTTTGTATCCTCATTGCATCCTCCTTCAAAATATTATTACAAAATGCAGGGTAACAGTAATAAAATATTGAAAGAACTAGTAACTGCATGAGTTGCATTTTCCCTTGTTCTGGAAGCAGGCTCCTCAATCTGTATAGACCCCTCAGCCTACCAATGGCACGCTGGATTGTGTGAGTAACATGCTCAAAAACCCGCTGTCCAGCACAACACCGAGGGTTTTCTTGGTGTCGCACACAGTCAGGCATTCACTCCCGCTCATGAAATCAATGAGAGTCTGCACTTTGTTGTGTGAAAATAAATTAAGGACGGAGCACCTGCCTGCATTTAGTTTTAGTCCATTCTCAGTTGACCACCTTAAGAGGCTTACCAAGTCTGAATTGATGAGGTAAATAGCCTCATCAGCCATCTTCAGAAAGTAGGACCTTGATTTAAGCAGGCCTTGATTGAACCTTGCATAATTATAAACTGTGTACAAAAACATGTACGTACGAGTAGTTGTAAATCAGTATTATGCAGTAGTAGTAAAACGGACAAAAGTGTTTAGGTAAAGATGCCAACCTAGAAATATTTGACAGCTTTGATAATATGAAAATATAAATATATGATAAAATATGATATAACTACTACATTTACCACCTAGAAGAAACTCGAAGATGGCAAACCTCTTTTACAATAACTGTTAACAACTTATACTTAGAAATTTCAAATTGTTATTGTTAATTTGTGTGACAAATAGAAATTTACAACAATAAACTATTATCAATATTATTATTATAATTGTTATTATTAGCGTAATGTTTAGAAAGCTTTAAACATAATCATGTTTGATGGCCTTTTGTTTATATATTGACCACGTTTTCTGTTTGTACTTCGATATTCAATTTTCAGTATTTTTAAGTTATCCTTTTTGCATTGTTCGAATGTAGTTTTACTGTACTGCAAGGTTCAGTCAAAGAGTTTACGACCTATGTTTTGGCAGGTGCTTTTGAATAAATGTTTGGACAAACCAATGGGAACGTACCACTGTGTAAATAATCACTAATGTTGAGTTGAGAATTACCCTAATTGAGGTAAACATTACAGTCAACGGCAACATTCTGTCATGTATTGACTGAGACTTACAAGAGTTAGATATTGGGTTATTTACTTCAATAGCGTAACATGTACATTTCATTCGTAAATTGCATCGTATCAAACTGTCACACTTACATCAAAGTGTACATTTATTTATTAACACAATTAGCACGTTAAGTACATATGCCTAACAATAAATAGCAGAATTTAAATACATGATAACGTATACAGATACATTACTATTCACTTAATTTAAAAGTCCTTGACGCTGTTTTTAACAAGCTTGAATATCTATGGCTTCTCTAATTACTCGGGGGAAATAGTTGTTTTCTTTTGCGATTATTTAAGTGTTTTCAAAATATATTGTGTGTTTAGAAGAAAATATTAAATATTAAATTGTTTGGTAGAAAACCATTGTTTAGAATTGGTTTTATTTTCAATGCGTTTACTCTAAAAGTTCTTTAATTATGACCAATCACTTAAGTTTGAAAAAAAAAAACAAAAGTGTTTGTATTGTTTATTTATTCATATGTTAGTTGCTAGGTTCAGGGTTTGTTTAGTATCGTTTTACGAGTAAAATTTGAGGTTTTTTATTAGTTTTTGAAAATTGTTTTCCACAATGTATTGTGTGCTTAGTAGAAAATACTCAAATTATCGCAAAAGAAAACAACCATATGCCCCAAATAGAAAACCCATAGAAATTTAAAAAACGCCCAAACAATTTCAACTATTGTGATGAAGTTTTTAAATTACCAGTTGCTCAAGACCCCCTTTTTACATACTCATATATGAATTATCAAAAGTAACTATTTTTCTTTCACTAAGCAAACAACTTTTTTCCATCTGATTTAGTTTGTTTATTTTCAACTTAAAAATATTTCACTTTTAAATATCTTATACTTTTTATACATTTTCATATTTTTATATCCATTATATATAATTATGTATACATTATACTCATTTTTGTCAACAACCGATGATGTACAGTTTAGACAACACGTTTTTGGTATTTTAAATGGTTTTCTTCAAAAGATTTTTGTGTATAACAACACAATTAAGTTTGAAATTGAAAATGCCAACAGTTTTGTTAGTTTTATCCCGTTTAGTTCGACATTTCGTTCTTTTTGGCGAGATATATAAACATCTCTGTTTCTTAAAGAAATTTGCCAATAATGTCCAAGCTCTCTGTTGTTTTTAGTGAAAATACTACTGGACACAATACAACAAACTGTTGTTCACGAACAAATATTGTTCCATTGAACAGTCGACCACTGCCGGGGCTCAATCTGCGAGGACATGTTACACTCCAACAGTTCACAAACACAACACAACCGGCTTAATTGATTTGGTTTGTCTGTGGTGCTTGTCCGGTTCAACTTGTTAACTTTAAATTAACCTGGGTTCTCCTTTATTTCCAGTGTTAACTGTAGTAACAAAGCTATTTCCTGAGTAAAACGTAACCGGAAATAATATTTTGTATTGAAATTCCAGATGGTGGTTATCGGATGCCAATCTGATTATTTTATTTTCCCGTTGTTGCCATATTTTAAAAACAATTTAAACTACCTCGTGTTTAAAAATAACATACTTTGTAAAATAAAAAGAAATGAATTCATTTCAAGACTTGAAAATATTGCAAACGAAGTATGCAGCCTATAGTGAAAATTACATCGATTAACTCTGAACGTTCAAAATAAGAAATGGATAAGACAGACAAATTGTGTTCAAAAGAAGTAGCTCAGAGGTAAGATACTAAAAGTGGAGGAGTAGCCTGAACTGATGAAACAGAAAGAGCTTAAGTGTTCCTAAATATGAAGCAGTTCTTGGCAAAAAGAAAAGCCAACTTGTTAGAAAGCTTTAAGAGTGCATAGTACCAGTCGGTTTTGTTTTTTGTCCCATAAGAACAATGTAAAAACAGGCATTTCTTGAGCAGAATAATGTGTTGAGAGCAAACTACCTGAAATAAGTTGAATAGTAAGGCAAGTACCTAAAATTACTTCACTTCACGCCTACAATTTCCATCAGATCTTTTGAATTAGGTTTTATTTTAAAGATTACAATGTAATGCAGTGTCTCCGCTAACAACATTTTTGAAAATTTTATTAGTTTACGAGTTAAAACTAGAAATTTAAATACAAAGTGTCTTCAAATTTTTGATTTATGTCACGGTATAAAAGATAATATGGAAATTCGGCTCAAAAAACAATTATTGCACTTTAAAACAAAGTTATTTCATAAAACTCGGATGAAAACTGTAGGCGTGAAGTGTCCCAAGAAAATGAGTGTTTTACAGTGTTCTTATGGACAAACCTAGATCACAGCCACTACTGCGCATCCATGTTCTTCCCGAAGTTCGACTGGCCATACGTGAATAATAATCACAATTCAAAAAATGTAGTAAAATAAAAAGTAAATGTTTACTGATATATAGTACCAAGCTTAACACTTCAGTAAACATCTTGGGGACAAAACTACGTAATCAGTTCTAATCAGGGGTTGGAGCTTAAATTAACATGAACCAAGGTATCAGAAAGTCCACCTCTAGGTTTACTCATCTGTCACCTCCCAACCAGTAGACTGCTGTGATTCCTGTAACAAAGGTTCAAATTAGTTAAAATAAACATGAACCAACATCAACCGGCCGGTTTGATACACAGGCATGTATTATTCTAACTAGTAACTACGGAGGTAGTTACCTGGTTCATTTCAGAAGAGAGGATATCCACATGCAACCGTACGTTCAGGGCAGATGTCCTTGTCTTGTCCTCAATCTCTCACCGTC